>JACEIK010009430.1:41559-51728 GCA_018107945.1 Datura stramonium
ATTTGCCCCGTAGTCCAGTCCCTGTGGGATCGATACTTGGCTTACTTGAGCCATTTACTACTTGTCCGACCACGTGCACTTGCGTGTAGTCATCCAGACCATTGAACAATGGCACGCTAGGGTTGCAGCCTCAATGGGAGGCGCGAGGGACGCCCCTGCCACCGCCCACAAATGTTTATAAAGGCCTCTTCACAATTTAAATCATTTCCCAATTTAAATTCACGGAAAGAGAAGAGGAAACACGAAGGATTCAAGTAATTTTCGTCCGTTTACGCTGCCAAACACTGTCCAAATTAAAATTAACTTCGGGTATTGATGTTTAAGCCCGCAGGGAGCATTACTACGGAGTTATTTTCGTGGAATTCACCCAGCGATTCATAACACAACCGAGAAAAAGTTGTCAGAATTGCTCTAAACTGATTTATATACAATCACAGGCTTCAAGTAAGCATTTCTCCCTTATGAACTCTCAGAAAACAATACGTTCTCGGTATTGTTTTGTTAAGTTGAAGTATAGTAAATATTGGTATTAAAAGTAATCGTTTTACGCCGAATTTGGTATTGAAATTCATCTCGTTCTCCCAGTATAACGGTTACAGCTGAAGAGAGATGGAGAATACAAGTTGAAACTCATCGGTTATTAAGTAAACTGCAATCGAGGTATGTAAGTCTTAACCCTCGGTGAGTATACTTGTCGTAGAACGTTACAATTTATGTTCCAAAACATAAATGACTATTTTATATGTTGTAGATAGCTTCTACCATTAGATTGTGATTAGACATGTCGTAATTAACTGTTGCATGTATATAGAGATCAGATATGTTGTGATTACCTGCAATCCGTAGATTATGGTTACATAAGTTTTGTTTAGATGCTAGAAAACACATATGGATTTTATAGCAGTATTCCTTGTTGAGCAGGAGCATGTTAAGTGTGACACGCGCTAGAAGCGTCATAGAAACTTTTCTATTCTCCAGTTCATTGTGTTAGTAGAATTCTATGTTTATTGTCAGGCTTAGATCTTAGGAGCTCGTGAGAGTTATCGAGCCAGAGCTAGTAAGTTGAGCAGCAAGGGCGCAGCTAGGCGGTTTAGCTAAAAGTTTCGCATCTATAATGTCAGGAAAGCACGCCTAGAGGCCATTGGTGTATCCGTACGCCCCAGGACAGGGAATTTATATAGGAAGGCCAAATTTTAGAGTCAGCAACCTAAGGTTGTCTAGTTAACTGAGTGACAGTCTGTCACCCTATTAGTTACTGTTAGTGGTTATCAGTCTTAGTGGGCTTACAGTTATCAAATAAGTCTCCCAGGAAGCCAGCCCAGCCGTCCAAGTCAAATAGACGCATGGATACCTTAAGGAAGGGGACCTTATCAGTAGTTAAAGGTCGGGCCAGCACCCCAGCCGGTTCCTATCACCCACAGGTTGCCAGGAATTAACAGGTTAGGTTTAAATAAAATTGTATATAAGGTTAAGAATCGCCCAGAAAAGTAATATAAGATCTGAGTATACCAAGATAAGGTCTAAGGGACTAGTAGTACCACATTAGTAGAGTACTACCCACATGATAAGTATGTCAGTAAACTTCCTACGGAGGATTAGGGGCTGATTGATCAAAAGAATGTTCGGCCTGAACTTGCCCTACAGTTGTCCTAAGTAGAGGGACTGAGTAGTTAGTCATTCGCGATCCCGCAGTTACTATGAATTAGAGATGTTCGGGCAGGACATATACAGAGTTGTGTTGGACCACTCCAGATCTCACCCTATTAAGTTCAGACTATTAGAGATCATGATCACTATCAGGATCCTTTGATCAGGTACAGGTGCATAGCGTGCCTGCTAGAAGCCTTGCAAACTATCCTAGAAGGGGCGAGCAACAGTGGAGTTAGGCTCAGAAGGCCAGTTACTCCTTTTGAGTGTCTAGATTGAGATGTTAGTACAACACTTTGGTTGGGGTTGCCCTTACTTAGGAGCCATCCATGACCACCTTAGGGTTACTAGCTATGTCGACGCCCGCGAGGGGCTAGATGACGTCGTTCCAAGGAGCGTTATGCCATTCGTGAGGGACGAAGATGATGTTAGAGGTCCTCATACAGTCCATTCCATGGCTAGACTACTCTTATGCTGTATCGGCACACCCCGTCGAGTTCGGTACCCAGGGTACAGACAGAAGGAGTCCACCGGCTAGCTCTACTAAATCTGCTCAGGTGACTTTTTGAAGGACTATGACAGGGCAATTTCTATATACTTGTCGAGCTACAACTAAATCACTAACTAGAGTAGAAATTGAGAAATGTTCTAATAGGATTTAGGACTGATTCCGAAACTACTAGTGGAATAGAGCGTCACAAAAGATAAAGTAGCCCATTGATCTAACAATGCATATACATCAAGTTGGAATACTCGTAACATACCAGTGACTACATCTGGATAGGCCTCCTGCTCCTCACGAGATGAGAGGGTATAGAATCTGTTCTGACACTGAGCACCAGCTACACTAGTGGAGGCACCCTACTAAGCCGAGCATGCTGGTGGGGCTTCTGAACTAGTGGCTAGGTCTCGGCCTCTAGCTAGCTTGTCTAGCTGATGGAAAATCTTTGAGCATATGTTCGGGCTTCCCACACCTGAAACAAGCACCTTTACCTGCTAGGCACTGACTAGTGTTCCTCCTGCCACACTTTTCATAATTTTGAATACTGGGCTCTGCGCATCGGCTCCTATTACCTCTAGATCTTAACACTCGTCCCTTCTAATCGCTCTTAGATCTGGATGGCGACTGGCTGCTGATGGTTCTAGGGCTTATGATCTTTGATGGGACTGCTGATGATTCCTACTACCAGGCCTCTGCTGGGAGAACCCAAATCTGTTGGTGATAGCATCCATGGAAGCTCAATGTCATTAAAAGACATAGATAAGGATTTGAAAGTTTCATCAAGTAAGAAATTTCAAGACAAACTCAAACGGTCTGTAATTAGCTATTAAAAAGTGTCTTGTGATGGAAGAAGATCTGAAGCCCAATGAAGATATTTTCATCAACTCTTACATCTACTTGGAGGCCCAAATTAAATTTCAGAAGGAGATGGAATGGGCCCAAATCAGCCCCCAATGGGAGAAAATATTGGTTTCTATAATATTTAAGAGTTGTTTTATAAATGTTGACTTTCTAGGACTTTGTGTGTGGAAGCTTTCAATGCTATTTAGTGTTTTGTTTAATCTATGTTGACTACATTGGTCTAAGTACGGGCATCCTTCTATGTCCCTAAGGAACATAATTTCTTTAATTAATACTTTGACCAGCCACTTCTAGGATTCTATATCAAGAGGGTTCTTTCTCTTCATTGTAACTAAGTTTTATTTAATATATTAGTAGAAGCCTTGTGGCTTGTGGAGACCTTTGTAGGTTCTCTTTTGGTTATGCCCTTTTTATTCTACTTTGAACCATATCTTGGATTTCTTTAATGGTAAGATTCCTTTTTTGAGTTCCCTCCCCCCTTTTCTTCTTCTACTTCTTCTTAATTGATTCACCATTTCTTGTTTCTTCTCTTTTCAAGAATAAACTCCTTCCCCTTTCTAATCTTCTAATTTTTAGAGTCTTTCGTTGTCCGTATCATTATCAAGTGGTATCATAACTTTGGATGGTTGGGTATTCCTAGACTCACCCGATCTACTAATTTTAATCATAGAAAACTACAAGAAATTTGAAAAGAAAAAGAAAAGAAACAGTTACTGTAGCATGAATAGTAACCCAAAAAAAAGTAAAAAGAATTATTTCCTCAAATGAAAAGTGGCGTGAATAGTAATTTCTAGTGTTCTTTACTTGTTCATGGTTTGTTCTATACTTTACCTTGTAATTTGGTGACTTTGATTTATTAAAAATTTGATCAATCTCTTGAAAATCTCATTTGATCTGAAGGTTCTCTGAATTTTGGTCAACAAGAAACTCAAAAAAGGTCATTGTAGCTCCTTGGATTCAAAAGCTCATTGAATATGTTTTTGGTATTTTTGAAAGTATTTATACACTACACTTTAAGTATTTTTCCATATTTAGTGTAGTTTAGTGATTTTTGCGCATTTTTTAAAATTTCGTGTGAAATTTTTTCATGCTTTTCTCTTTATTTTCATTGTAAACTCCTTTGTTTCCAGTTCATTATAGTTTTCTATCCTTTTCTTTATTTGACATAAACTCCATTCTTGAAGCAAATATTAGAACTTTCTTTGAAGTGTTTGAGTTGGTTCATTGAAGAACTTTGAGGAGAATCCTTTGAGTGGTAAAAGGCCAAAGTGGTGAGATTATTTGAGCGTAAAAGCCTAATTGTGTGATATACGAGTGTTGACAGCCATTACAAGATACATGTGAGAGAGTGCATGTGAGACAACTTTACAGCTAACAATCTCTTTTTTTAGCATATCTTCTACAGATTATGAAAGCAATTGTAACGAAGAAATGGATGATTATAGTGGGGATGATTCAGAATAAGATGCAAAGGATCCTAGAAGAGGCCATAAGAGAGTTAACAAGATTTTTCAAACTAGAATGGAAGTATTGTCTAATGTGTGTGCTACTAAAATTGATAAAAATATTTGTCACAAATTAGTCAGTGCTTACTTTGTTAAAAAAGTGGATTTATCTTGTGTTAAGCATGCTTCATCCTACACCTTCAAAGGAGTGAAGGTGGAAAAGAGAATGCTAGTGCGATTTAATCTTTGGAGATACACGGATGAGGTTTGGTATGATGTTGTTCCCTTATTCACATGTCATGTCTTATTCGAAGGCCATGGTATCTCTATAGAAATGCTTCATATGATCCAAAAAAGAATTAGTACTGCTTGGTGAAAGATGATGGAAAAAATACTGCCCTTGTTTCTTTGACACCTATGGATATTCAAGAAGATCAATTAAGGGTAAGAAGATCAATGGAGGTGTTGGAAAAGGAAAAGGAATGCAAGAGAGGAAACAACAACAGGTCTGAGAAGCCTAAAATTAGAGTTGATCTTAGAAGTCCTCCAATGATTCTTGGGAAGTACATGGGAGCTAGTGTAGTGAAAAATATCTCCACACTAAATAAAAGTAAGAATGAGAGACAAAAGAAAGAGAGAAGTAAAGGTGGGCGACTTGACAACTAAAGAGAGGAAAAAGGAGTAAAAGTGATGACTTAAGAGAGTGAGTTCTCAAAAAGTAATAATGAGTGGAAAGAATTGAGTGATATGAGTTTGAGAGGTAAAATTGAGAGTAAACCAGTGCATTTGATTGATAATAAAAATGAAGTTATTAAAAGAATAGAGTGCATTAGTTTGTGAGATTCTTATTCAAGCTCTAACCAATTAACTCATTCTTTTTCTACTGTTTCTGTTCATAATGTGCAGGTCAATGAAGAAGAAATCAATGAAGAGTTGGAACAACAATTGCATGACGTAAGGAAATTCAGTTTTAAAGAGGATTTGGAAAGTGTAAAGGCCAATGATTTATGGAAGCAATTGCAGGTTAAAGACAAGTTTGACCTTTATTGTCTCATACAGTATGACCTTATTGATGATATATTTGTTTCAAATGAAATAGAACTTGTACCACAAATTCATGAGGCAAAAGTTTTAAGTGAAGATATAACTCAAAATTGGGAGCGATCCTTCCTTTTTTAATTATTCTTCTAATATGAGCACTTTATCATAATGTTATGAAAGAGAGGTGCAGGGTAACTTGAGTGAACAAGTAAAGGAAATTTGAGAGAGAATGAATTTTGTTCACATTCAAATTTGCTAAATCTTTCTTGTTTTAGTATCACTTCTCAATCCATTTATAAATTTGAGGAAGAACCTTGTCAAGAGGATGGTAGTACCTTATTTGAGGAAGAAACTAACATTGGTTGGGGTTTTAAAGTGTAGAATAACTCATTGTGGGAAGAAATTGTAGAAGTGTTTAAAGTGATCTCTAGTTTGTTATGGTTTGAGAATACCACTAGAGAGGTTTAAATAAAGGCAATGAGACACATCAAACATTTGAAGCCATAGATGTTGAAAATGTTGAGCTAAATGATGAATGTAATAGCTCAAGTGTACAGAAGGAGAAGTGCTCACAGGTTTCGATCTTCTTAATACCTTTATCTTTTTCTGAAGATCCATTTTTACAGGTTTAATCAAAGCCACTTCTCAAAAGAATTGCTTTTGATCCATATCTTGATTATGGTATATCCAATGGTGAGGTTAAGTTATTTAACAAGAGCAAATATGGTATGTTTGTTTGGTATTCATATGCTTTTGGTCTAGCTCATGCTCCTCTATTATATAAAGAACTTATGAATTGTGTTTTAACTGCTTGTGTGTGTAATTACATTATTTTGTTAAATGGTGTAGTGCTTTGATATTTAAAAGGGGTGTTTGTGCATAAAAGAACTAAATGGGTTAAGTGGTTGCGTGGTCACTACTTGGTGTTACTTTTACCAAATGCTTTCTTTACATTCTTTGTTTACCTCCTACTAATTTTGCTTATCATGTTGGTTGTAGGTATTGGTAAATCTTCGAGGACAAATCTTCTTTAAGTGAGGGAGAATGATAGCAACCAAACAAGCTCATATCCAATGAAGGTGTAGATATAGTAAATGTCAAGATGTAAGGATGAATTTTCTTTAAGAACGGGAGAATGATAGCTTCCATGGCAGCTCAATTTCATTAAAAGACATGGATAAGGATTAGAAAGTTTCATCGAATAAGAAGTTTCAAGACAATCTCAAATGGGTTGCAATTAGCTATTAAAAAGTGTCTTGTGATCGAAGAAGATCTCAAGCCCAATGAAGATAATTTCTTTAACTCTTACATCTATTTTGAGGCCCAAATTAAATTTCAGAAGGAGTGGAATGGGGCCCAATTCAACCCCCAATGGGAAAAAATATTGCAGTAATTTTTAATTGGTTTCTAGAATATTTAAGAGTTGTTTTATAGATGTTGACTTTCTAGGACTTTATGTGTGGCAGCTTTCAATGCCATTTAGTATTTTGTTTTAATATATGTTGAATACATTGGTCTAAGTGTGGGAAGCCTTCTATTTCCATAAGGAACATAATTTCTTTAATTGAGTCTTTGACCAGCCCCTTTTAGGATTCTATATAAAGGGGGTTCTTTTTCTTCATTGTGACTAAGTTTGATTTAATATATTAGTAGAAGCCTTGTGGCTTGTATAGATCTTTGTAGGTTCTCTTTGGGTTATTCCCTTTTTGTTCTACTTTGAACCATAACTTGGATTTCTTCAATGTTAAGATTCCTTTTTTGAGTTCCCTCCCCCCTTTTCTTCTTCTACTTCTTCTTAATTGATTCACCATTTCGTGTTTCTTCTCTTTTGAATAATAAACTCCTTCCACCTTTCTAATCTTCTAATTTTTACAGTCTCTCACTGTTCATTTCATTATCAAGTGGTATCATAGCTTTGGATGTTTGGGTATTCTTATACTCACCCGATCTACTGATTTGAATCATAGAGAACTATAAAAAATCTAAAAATAAAAAGAAAAGAATAAGTTACTGTAGCGTGACCAGTAACCCAAAAAAAGTTTTAAAAAATTATTTCCTCTAGTGTTCTTCACTTGTTCATGGTTTGTTCTATATATTACCTTGTAATTTGGTAACTTTGATTTATTAAAAACCTTATCATTCTCTTGAAAATCTCATTTGATTTGAAGGTTCTTTGAGTTTTTGTCAACAATAGACTCAAAAAAGGTCATTATAGCTCCTTGAATTCAAAACCTCATTGAATATGTTCTTGGTATTCTTGAAAGTATTTATACACTATATTTAGTTTTATATTATTCTCTTGCTACATAATTTAAGTATTTAATTTGCGCATTTTTTAAATTTCGTGTGAAATTTTTTCATGCTTTTATCTTTATTTTCATTTTGTACTCCTTTGTTTCCAGTTTTTTTATAGTTTTTCTATCCTTTTCTTTATTTGAAATAAATTCCATTCTTGAACCAAACATTGGAACTTGCTTTGAAGTGTTTGAGTTGGTTCATTGAAGAACATTGAGGAGAATCCTTTGAGTGGTAAAAGGCAAGAGTAGTGAGATTATTTGAGGGTAAAAGCCTAATTATGTGATATACGAGTGTTGACAACCATTACAAGATACATGTGATGGAGTGCATGTGAGACAACTTTACAACTAAAAATCTCTTTTTTTAGCATATGTTCTATAGATTTTGAAAGCAATTGGAACGAATAAATGGATGATTATAGTGGGGATGATTCAAAATCAGATGCAAAGAATCCTAGAAGAGGCCATGAGAGAGTTAACAAGATTTTTCAAACTAGAATTAAACTATTGTATAATGTCTGTGCTACTAAAATTGATAGAAATAGTTTTCACAACTTAGTCAGTGCTTACTTTGTTAAAAAGGTAGATTTATCTTGTGTTAAGAATGCTTCACCCTACACCTTAAATGGAGTGAAGGTGGACAAGAGAGTGCTGGTGCGATTTAATCTTGGGAGATACAAGGATGAGTTTTGGTGTGATGTCGTTCCCTTATTCACATGTCATGTCTTATTGGGAAGGCCATGGTGTCTCTATTAAAAAGCTTCATATGATCCAGAAAAGAATAGGTACTGCTTGGTGAAAGATTATGGAAAAAAGAATGCCCTTGTTTCTTTGTCACCTATCCAGATTCAAGAAGATCAATTAAGGGTAAGAAGATCAATTGAGGTGTTTGAAAAGGAAAAGGAATGCAAGAGGGGAAACAACAACAGGTTTGAGAAGCTTAAAACTAGAGTTGATCTTAGAAGTGCTCCAATGGATAAAAGAGGGATTCCTATGAAGTATATAGGAGCTAGTGCAGTGACAAACTTCTCCACACCAAATAAAAGTAAGGATGAGAGACAAAAGAAAGAGAGAAGTAAAGGTGGGCAACTTGACAACTCAAGGGAGGAAAAAGGAGAAGAATTGATGAGTGAATAGAGTGAGTTTTCAAAAACTAAGAGTGAGTGGAAAGAATTGAGTGATATGAGTTTGAGAGGTAAAATTGAGAGTGAACCAGTGCATTTGAGTGATAAAAAATGAAGAGATTAAAAAAAATAGAGTGCATTAGTGTGAGAGATTCTTATTCAAGCTCTAACCAATTGACTCATTCTTTTTCTACTGTTTCTGTTCCAAATGTGTAGGTCAATGAAGAAGAAACCGTTGAAGAGTTGGAACAACAATTGCATGAAGTAAGGAAATTCAGTTTTAAAGAGGATTTTGAAAGTGTAAATGCCAATGATTTATGGAAGCAATTGCAGGTTGAAGACAAGTTTGACCTTTATTTTCTCATGTGGTATGACCTTATTGATTATCCACTTGTTTAAAATGAAATAGAACTTGTACCACAAATTCATGAGGAAAAAATTTTAAGTGAAGATATAACTCAAATTGGGAGCGATCCTTCCCTTTTTAATTATTGTTCTCATATGCGCACATTGATCTTTGGCAAAATTGCATGCCCAAGTGATACTCAAATGCTTCATTCATCTTGTTTATCTATCGTTATGTGTGCATTCTCGTGTAATTTTTAGTTAAAATGTGAATTTATACTAACCAACATGATTAGTGTTGTTTTGCAGGTAAACTGGAATTTTGGGAAGCAAAGATACATGTTGGTAAAAATCGGGAATGGACTTGGAAGCGAGGAGTGGAAAAGGTCAAGGAAGAGCAGCAAAAATAAGGGCTCCGCGATGGAGCTGTGTCACGCTGCCATAGCGGAGGCATTCTGCCTCGGGTGATTTAATTTTGGCAATTTCCAGTGAAGGCTCGCGTTACCTCCATGACATGGAGGCAATGCCACGCGATGCAAGCCGTGGCACGTTGAGTACAATTACCTGGGACATAAATTTCCAATGTAGGTGCGCGATAGCACCGTGGCACATTGGCCAGGCTCCGCGATACAAGTCGTGGCACGCCAAGGTGAAATTGCTGAGGAGCCTAATTCCATAGAGGGTCCGCGATACCCCCGTGGCACGGAGGGAGTGCTCCGAGATACACTCCGTGCCACGTTGCTTGTTATTCCGGGAAAAATTCTCAAAAGTATAAATAGCACACTAAGGTTTATTTTTTAACATTCGGACTTAGTTGAGCAAGAACGTGGGTTACAGGCAGTTGAGGGGATGAAAATTCTAGGGTTCTTCTCTATCTCTTTCTCTTTTATCTCAATTGTTTGTATGA
>JACEIK010009432.1:7663-31534 GCA_018107945.1 Datura stramonium
CAAATATTGTATAAGTTTGTGTTTTCATTTTCTTTCATTTCATATCAAAATACCCTCGGCCATAGAGAGAGAGAAACACGCCATTTTCATTCAAATTTCTTTTGATTACGCTGCTAAAATGCTGTCCAAACTCAAATTAACTTCAGGTATTGAGTTCTAAGCCTGCAGGGAGCATTACAAAGAAGTTATTTTCTTAAAATTCGCCCAGAAAATCGTAACCCCTCCGATTAGAAGTTGTCAGAATTTCTCCAAATTGATTCCTATACAGTCTCAGGCTTCAAGTAAGCATTTGTCCCTTCTGAACTCTCAAGAAATTATATGTTTTCGGCCGTATTTTGTAAAGTTGAAGTATAGTTAATATTAGTATTATAAGTTATCATTTCTGCCGAATTTAATACTAAAAGTAGTCTCATTCTCCCAGTAATTACAGTTGGAAAGGGCTATTGAATACGAATTGAAACTCACCAGTTAATTAGAAATCGGCAATCGAGGTATGTTAAGGTGAATTCCTTCGGCAAGTTAATTTCTTTAGTATTGTAATACAGTTTGAATCCCATTAAGAGAGCCAGAAGTATATTTATTGTGATTAGCTATTGCTATTAGTTGGAACCAGTACTTATGTTTAGTTTGGGATTGACTTTGCCTTGTATAGCCTTCCTTAATCAACCCCAGGGTTATTAGCTGTGTCGATGCTCACTAGGGGCTAGATGACGTCACTCCAAGGAGCGGTATGCCATCCGCGAGGGACGAAGATGGGGTCCGAGGGCCTCATACAATCTATTTCATGGTTGGATTATTATATGTCGTATCAACACCATACCCCCGTCGAGCCTGGTGCCCCGCGTGCAGATATCAGGAGTCCATTGGACTTAGACACAACTATAGTTCAGGGATCGAGCGGGCTCAGTAATAGACCCAGGGGATTGGTAAGACGACTATAGTTATTAGATGACTTAGTGTGACCTTGTTAGGGGTATATAGATTGAAGTGTACTCGCTAGGGATTATAGGGGCCCTGGGTGGGCTATTCTGTGTTGGTTGTACCTTCCGGCTTATGGGGCCAGGTAAGGTTCTTGTTTGCATTAGTACTGATAGATTAGACAGCAAGAAGTTCATCTATTCAGGTAGTATGTCTATTCTTTTCATTCAGTTACTTTCAGTTTCCTTTTAGTTCATTTAGTTATTTACAGTTATTGCCTTACATATTCAGTACTAATTGTACTAATTCCTTCCTTGGGGCGCTGCATTACTTTCCTGCAGAAGCAGATAGACGCGGAGTAGGATCTTCCTAGTAGCCAGCCAGGATTAGTACTGCAGTTGGCTCCTTTCCTCTGGAGCTAACAGTTAGAAGGTTTACTCTTTTGATTTTACAATTTATGGAAAGGTCGGGGCCCTTTCTCGACCATTATATCACTCCTAGAGGCTTGCAGATTATTTTAGATTTCCTATGGTTAGTTGGTGTTGGTCGTGTGGGGCCCGTGTATGCTTTATTTTACGTGTCAGTCATGTGGGGCCTTGTTTAGCTGTTAGTTAGCGGCTTTGTTGGACATAGTTTAGTTTAGTTCTAGATTTACTTTACAGTTAGAACTAGACATCATGGTGGTCTTGTCGGCCCGCATAGGATTCCCTGCTATTACCTATTTCTGGTTAGTTGTTTTCTTTTACAGGTGGCTATAAGGCCTTGTCGGTCGGGGGTGTGTTTACAGTAGAGATATAGTCCATTGTTTTATTGAATTGGGTTGTAGGCTTGCACCAAACATGCATAGGCCTAGCCAGGTCAGTCAGATTCCAGTATGGCACTAGGCGCCAGTCATGCCTCCCAAGGTAGGGCGTGTAAAACTTGGTATCAGAGCAGGTCGTATCCTAGGGAGTCTGCAAGTCGTGCTAAGTAGAGTCTTGTCTATGGATGTGTTGTGCACCACATTCTATAGACAAGAGGCTGCAAGGTATGATAGGATCGTTTCTCTTCTATCTCTTCCAATCATGCATTAGAGATGTACAGTATAGGATTGAGTCCCTAAGCTTACCATATTCTGCTTTGTCTAAAGAGAAATGTTGGACATACGACAGACCACGACTGGCAGGAAGTTGGACAATGCAGCAGGAGAGGGCACTAGTTGGGTGCCCCAGTCAGAGTCAGCCCGATCTGAGGGCGACAGGGAGACTCCATCCCGGTCTCCCCAGCAGTCTACGCCCCTTTAGGAGCCACCCAGAGCGACAGATGCGTTGGCACCACCTCCAATAGTCTCTATACCAATGCCATCAGATCAGGAGGTTAGGAGTGTTGTTTTTATGATAGCTCAGATGATGGCTGCACAATGTCATCTAGTGGAACCCGTAGTTGCAGAGTCTTCAGGAGGACCTGGTATTTTAAGGGTCCAAGATTTTCTCACATTGAGTCCCCCGCAATTCACAGGGACGGACCGAGATGAGGACCCTCAGGACTTTTTGGACTAGTTGCAGCGGATCTTTAGGGTAATGCATGCCACACCTGTGGAGTCGATTGAGTTAGCGGTATTTCTATTGCGGGACATAGAAGTATTATGGTACGAGAGTTGGGAGAGGTCCTGAGGTAGAGATATTCCCCCTCCAATTTGGTCTAGTCTTTCAGAGGCCTTCTTGAACCACTATTTGCGGCTACAAATCTGACAGGCCCGGGTAGATCAATTTCTACATCTGGAGCAGGGTTCGATTAGTGTTCGGGAGTATGCTATGAGATTTGAATCCTTAGCCCGATATGCGCCAGCTTTTGTAGACACCATGTCAGCTAGGGTGCACCAATTTATTATGGGGATGCTTGCAGAATATGTAGGGACTTGTATTACAACCACTCTTCGAGAGAACATGGTAGGGACTTGTATTACAGCCACTCTTTGAGAGAACATGGATGTTGCTCGTGTCCAGGAATTCGCTTAGAATATTGAGGGAATCAGGCAGCGGAAGCGGGAGATAGAGAGGGCAAATCAGGAGTAACACCACAGGGCTAGACCTAGTGACACTCAGGCGGAGTTTCAGGGTGGACCTAGGCTGTGACTATCAGGTAGACGACCTAGACCCTTACCTCCACAGCAGCAGCATGGTGGTAGGCTAGGCCATCGGGGTAGTTAGGACCCGGCGAGATCTCACGACCATCACATTCGCAGCAGTAGAGAGGGTCAGAGCAGAGTAGATTCACCATGCCACTTTGCCCTATCTGTAGTCGACGTCATCCTAGGGTATGCAGGTATGGTTCTTCGGTGTGTTACACCTGTGGACAGGAGGGTCACCTAATGAGAGACTGTCCAGCCAGGGGTCAGAGTGATCGAGACCGACAGGACAGATCTTTCAGTAGGGTCACGTGTCCCAACATCTCCAGAAGGGCGTAGGCCCTTAGCTCCAGCCGACAGAGGCTGAGGCAGGTCAGGGGAATCTAGCTCAGGCACCGGTCTAGATCGCACTTATGCTTTACCTGGGCAACAGGAGTCAGAGTTGTCACCAGATGTGGTGACAGGTATGCTGGACATTTGCTCTCATCTGGTTTATGTTTTGATAGACCCAGACTCCACTTTGTCTTATGTGATGCCACTAGTAGCCCGGAAATTTGGTATCACGCCAGAATTGCTTCAACGACCTTTTTCAGTGTCCACACCCATCGGTGATTCTATTATAGCTAAAAGGATCTACCGGGGTTGCGCAATAGAGGTTGTTGGTCGCCAGAATTTAGCAGATTTTGTGGAATTAGAAATGATCGATTTTGACGCAATTATCGGTATGGACCGGCTAGCACCATGTTATGCCTATGTAGAATGTTATACCAAGACTGTCCAGTTTCACTTTCTAGGAGAGGTAGTATGGGAGTGGAAAGGCAATGCAGCCACGCCAAAAGGTAGGTATATATCCTATCTTAGGGCGAGAAAGTATAGCAAAGGGTTGCATCTATCATATTGTTAGGGTTCAAGATGTTTAAGCAGAATCTCCGACTCTTCAATCTATTCCAGTAGTCAATGAATTTCCAGATATGTTCCCAGATGAACTTCCTGGTATTCCCCTAGAATGGGAAATCGATTTTTCTATCGATCTATTACCAGGTACTCAACCTATATCTATCCCTCGGTACCAAATGGCTCCTACTGAGCTCAAAGAATTAAAAGAACAGATGAAAGATCTGTTAGATAAGGGCTTCATCAGACTGAGTACTTCACCATGGGGTGCGCCAATTTTGTTTGTAAGAAAGAAAGATGGCTCCCTCCGCATGTCCGTAGATTACCAGCAGCTAAATAAAGTTACCATCAAGAATAAATACCCACTTCCCAGAATAGATGACTTGTTTAATCAACTACAAATGGCGAGATACTTTTCTAAGATTGATTTGAGGTCAGGATATCACCAGGTGCAGGTTTGGGAGAGAGATATCCCGGAAACGACCTTCAGGACTAGGTATGGCCATCTTGAATTCTTAGTTATGTCCTTCGGGTTGACAAATGCTCTAGCAGTGTTCATGGATCTGATGAACAACATCTTCAGACCATATCTGGATTGGTTTGTGTCCGTAATCATTGATGATATTCTGGTGTATTACCGTTCAGAAGCAGAACACCGAGATTATCTGCGGACAGTGCTTCAGATTCTCACGGATTGCTAGTTATATGCAAAATTTTCTAAATGTGAGTTCTGGCTGAATTTTGTAGCCTTTTTGGGCCATATTGTGTCAGATGCTGGTATTCAGGTTGATTCGCAGAAAATTGAGGCAGTAAAGACATGGCCCAGACCAACAACTCCCACTGAGGTACGTAGTTTTCTAGGATTATCCGGGTACTACAGAAGGTTTGTAGAAGGGTTTTCGACCTTATCAGCGCCTTTGACCAACTTAACCCAGAAAGAAGCTAAATTTCACTGGACTGAAGCGTGTGAAAAGAGTTTCTAATAACTAAAGAACAGATTGACATCAGCGCCAGTACTAGAGTTGCCAGAAGGATCATAAGGTTATGCGTGTATTGTGATGCTTCAGGTGTTGGGTTAGGGTGTGTTCTGATGCAACACGGTAATGTTATTGCTTATACTTCGAGGCAGTTGAGGAGGCATGAAAAGAACTATCCCACTCACGACCTAGAGTTAGCAGCAGTAATTCACGCCTTAAAAATCTAAAGGAATTACCTATATGGGGTGCACGTGGACATTTTTATCGATCATAAGAGCCTCCAGTACATCTTTACACAAAAAGAGCTGAACCTACGACAGTGTCGCTGGTTGGAATTGTTGAAAGATTACGACGTGAACATTTTTTATCATCCAGGAAAGGCCCACATTATAGCAGATGCCCTTAGTCGTAAATCTATGGGGAGTCTGGCATATTTGAAACCGAATAGCGAGAACTGGCCCGAGAATCACACCAGTTAGCAAGCTTAGCCATCCGAATAGTGGACTCGGGAAACAATGGGGCTATAATTCAGAATACAACAGTATCTTCCCTGGTAGTGGAGGTAAAAGAATGACAATATGAAGATCCTCATTTAGCACAACTTAAGAATAAGGTGCAACAGGGGTAAGTATCAGCTTTTGAAGTAACTGAAGATGGGGTCTTGAGATGTAAAAGTCGCCTCTGTGTTCTAGATGTGGAAGAACTTTGCCAGAAGATCATGGCAGAAGTACATTATTCCCGTTATTCTCTTCACCCAGGTTCAACAAAAATGTATCATGACATAAAAGAGATTTACTGGTGGCATGGAATAAAAAAGAGTGTAGCAGAATTTGTAGCACAATGCCCTAACTGCCAACAGGTAAAGGTGGAACATCAAAAACCCAGTAGATTGACATAGGAAATAGCAGTGCCTATATGGAAATGGGAAGAAATTAACATGGATTTTATGATAGGATTACCCCAGACCAGACGCAGATTTGATTCCATCTGGGTAATTGTTGATAGATTGACGAAGTCAACTCATTTTCTGCCAGTCAAGACTACCTTTTTAGCCGAGGACTATGCTGAATTGTATATTAGAGAAATCGTTCGATTGCATGGTGTCCAGTATCGATCATTTCTGATAGAGGAGCACAAATCACAACTAAATTCGGACATTCAATCCAGAAAGGCTTGGGGACGCAGGTTAACTTGAGTACGACCTTCCATCCTCAAACAGATGAGTAGGCAGAATGTACAATTCAGAAGCTCGAGGATATGTTATGAGCGTGTGTGTTAGACTTCAGGGGCAGTTGGGATGAACATTTACCCCTTATTGAATTTGCTTATAATAACAGTTATCATTCGACAATAGAGATGACGCCTTATGAGGCCTTATATGGGCAGAAATGCAGGTCCCCAGTTAATTGGTTTGAGGTCTTAGAATCAGGGTTAATTGGACTAGACATAATCCATTAGTCAGAGGAGAAAGTGAAGCTTATCAGAGAGCGTTTGTTGACAGCTCAAAGCTGCCAGAAATCTTACTCTGATGTATGGCATAGAAACTTGGAATTCAATATAGACGACTGGGTATTTCTGAAAATTTCGCCAATGAAGGGCTTGATGAGGTTTGGTAAAAAGTGAAATCTTATCCCGAGGTTTATTGGGCCGTATTGTATCCTCTGAAGAATAGGCAAAGTGGCATACAAATTGGATTTTCCTTCAGAGTTAGAATATGTTCACCGATCTTTCATGTACCAATGCTACGGAAGTGTATAGGGGATCCATCCAAGTTGTGCCAATTGAGGATGTCCATATTATTGAGGAGTTGGCCTACGAAGAAGTAACAGTGGCCATATTAGACCGGTAGGTTCGTAGGTTGAGGACTAAAGATGTTTCCTCTGTTAAGGTACTGTGGAGAAACAGGAATAAAGAAGAGATGATGTGGGAAGCTGAGGATGATATGAAGTCTAGATATCCTCACCTGTTCCAGGGTTAGTCCAGACTATGCAGTTAAGGTAAAGTTGTTTTTCAGTTGTAACTTTATGATTTATGTTGTTTATACTGTTTAGTTGACTACCATTTTGTTGTGAAATAGTTGTTATAGTGTTATATGAAGTGCCTGTATTGGACTTTTCTACATTTCACGGTTTTCAGATAGTCCATATTACGAGGACTCTGCCGAAATGTTTCCAGAACAATAGTTAAAAGAGTTAAACTCCTGTAAGTTGAAGTTGACATTCGAGGACGAATGTTCCTAAGGGGGGAGGATGTTACACCCCATAAGTTTCTATCATTTAAGTCGGCGTATTCGTATGTTAGTCAAGAGTTTTAGAGTATGAAGCATACAAGGAAGGGCCCAGGAAAATGTCAAATGAGTGCAGAATCGAGGTTTCATGGGAGAAGGTCGAATAAGTTGCCAAAAGGGGCAATGTGTCACGGACCCTCCTCCTCCGCGATGGGCTCCATGACACACCCGTAATGTGGTGCGACAGGGTCTGTGTCACAGACCCCCTATCCATCACCCAAATATTATATAAGTTCATATTTTCATTTGCTTTAATTTCATATCAAAATACCCTCGGCCAGAGAGAGAGAAGCACACCATTTTCATTCAAATTTCTTCTGATTACACTACTAAACACTGTCCAAACTCGAATTAACTTCATGTATTGAGTTCTAAGCCTGCAGGGATCATTACTACGGAGTTATTTTCTTGAAATTCACCTGGCAAATAGTAACCCCGCCGAGTAGAAGTTGTCAGAATTTCTCCAAATTGATTCCTATACAGTCACAGGTTTCACGTAAGCATTTCTCCCATCTGAACTTTAAGGAAATTATACGTTTTCGGTCGTATTTTGTTAAGTTGAAGTATAGTTAATATTAGTATTATAAGTTATTGTTTCTTTCGAATTTAGTACTGAAACTAGTCACATCTCCCAGTAATACAATTACAGTTGGAAAGGGATATTGAATAGGAATTGAAACTCGCTAGTTAATCAGAAATCGAAGATCGAGGTATGTTAAGGCGAATTCCTTCGGCAAGTTAGTTTCTTTAGTGTTGTAATACAATTTGAATCTCAGTAAGAGAGCCAAAAGTATATCTATTTCTATTAGTTGAAACCAGTACTTATGTTTAGTTTGTGATTGACTTTGCCCCGTATAGCCTTCCATAACCAACCCCAGGGTTATTAGTTGTGTCAACACCCGCTAGGGGCCAGATGACGTCGCTCCAAGGAGTAGTATGCCATTCGCGAGGGACGAAGATGGGGTCTAAGGGAATCATACAGTCCATTCCATGGCTGGACTATTATATGTCGTATTAGCACCACACCCCCGCCGAGCCTGGTGCTCGGGGTGCAGATATTAGGACTCCACTAGACTCAGACACAACTATAGTTCAGGGGTCGAGAGGGCTCAGTTACAGACCCAGAGGACTAGTAGGAAGGCTATAGTTATTAAATGACTCAGTGTGACCTTTTTAGGGGTATATAGATTGAAGTGTACTCACCAGGGCTTATAGGGGCCCCGGGACCTTCCGGCTTATGGGGGCCAGGTAAGGTTCTTGTTTGCATTAATACTGATAGATTAGAAAGCAAGAATTTTAGCTATTCAGGTAGTATCTCTATTCTTTTCATTTAGTTACTTTCAGTTTCCTTTTAGTTCATTTAGTTATTTACAGTTACTGCCTTACATATTCGGTACAAATTGTACTGACACCCTTCTTGGGGTCCATTTATGTAGCCATCCAGGATTAGCAGTGCAGTCGGCTCTTTTTCTCCGTAGCTAACAGTTAGAAGGTTTACTCTTTTGATTATACAGTTTATGGGTAGGTCGGGGCCCTATCTCGATCATTATATCACTCCTAGAGGCTTGCAGATTGTTTCATATTCCCTATGATTTGTTGTTGTTGGCCATGTGGGGCCTTTGTATGCCTTATTTTATGTGTCGGCCGTGTGGGGCCTTGTTTTGCTTTTAGTTAGCGGCCTTGTCGGCCATAGCTTAGTTTAGTGCTGGATTTACTTTACAGTTTGAACTAGAAATCATGGTGGTTTTGTCGGCCCGCATAGGATTTCCTGCTATTACCTGTTTCTGGTTAGTTTTTTTCTTTTACAGGTGTCTATAAGGCCTTGTCGGCTGTGGGCTGTGTTTGCAGCCGAGATATAGCCCGTTGTTTTCTTGAATTGGGTTGCAGGCTTGCACCAAACGTGCATAGGCCTAGCTAGGTCAGTCAGATTATAGTATGGCATTAGGTGCCAGTCATGCCTCCCAAGGTGGGGCATGACAATACATTCCACATACTGACCGCATACTCTATGTTGTATCATTTTATGATACATGCTCCAATCTTCAGACTTAGCCCCGTCACTATCCAGTTTTTGGAGTTCGCATCCAGCTTCAGTGGTGAGTCCTCATCTCCAGAGGACCATTTCTTATCAGTTATCCTTGTATTTTCAGTTTTCATACATGTTAGAGGCTTTTAGACTGTATGTAGTAATCAGTTTGTCATGGATGAAGTGAATTCCGATTTCTCTATGTTATTATGTTAAATCCTCCGCTTTTGTCACGCCTCACCTTGGGAGGCATGACTGGCACCTCATGCCCTACTAGGATCTGAACTGACCTGACTAGGCTTATGCACTTCTGGTGCATGCCAAATCTTTAAATCAAGAAAACAACGGGCTATATCTAGGCTATAAATACAACTCCCGGCCGACAAGGCCTTCTAGCCACCTGTGAAAGAAATAAGCTAATCAGAAATAGGTAATAATAGGGAATCCTATGCAGGACGACAAGACCACCATGATGTCTAGTTACAATTGTAAAGTAAATCCAGCACTAAACTAAGTTATGGCTGACAAGGCCGCTAACTGTTAGCTAAACAAGACCCCAGACGGACAACATGTAAAATAAAGCATACACGGGCCCCACACGACCAACAACAACTAACCACATGGAATTTGAAACAATCTGCAAGACTCTAGGAGTGATATAGTGGTCAAGACAGGGCCCCCACCTACCCATAAACTGTACAATCAAAAGAGTAAACCTTATAACTGTTAGCTCTGGAGGAAAGGAGCTAACTAATCTGCTAACTCTGACTGAAAGAAAAGAAGATCCTGGTCCACGTCTATCAGCACCTGCAGGAAAATAATGCAGCTCCCCAGGAAGGGCGTCGGTATGATATGTACCGAATATATAAGGAAGTAACTATAAATAACTAAATGAACTGAAAGGGAACTGAAAGTAACTGAATGAAAAGAATAGAGATACTACCTGAATAGCTGAACTTCCTGCTGTCTAATCTATCAATAACTAATACAAACAAGAACCTTACTTGGCCCCCATAAGCCGGAAGGTACAACCAACACAGAGCAATCCATCCAGGGCCGCCATAAGCACCGGCGAATACACTTAAATCTATATACCCCTACAAGGTCACACTGATCCAACTAATAACTTTAGCCATCCTACCAGTCCCCTGAGTTTGCATTGAGTCCGCTCGGCCCCTGAACTGTAGCTATGTCTGAGTCTAGTGGACTCCTGATATCTGCACCCCGGGCACTAGGCTCGACGGTGGTGTGGTGCCGATACGACATATAATATTTCAGCCATGGAATTGACTGTATGAGAACCTTGGACACTATCTTCGTCCCTCGCGAACGACATATCGCTCCTTAGAGCAATGTCATCTCACCCCTGGTGGGCGTCGACACAGCTAGTAACCCTGGGGTTGGTAATGGAAGGCTAAACAGGGAAAATTCAATCCTAGGCACCAAGCTCCTGAGTCCATGGACTCCTGATATCTGCACCCCAGGCACCAAGCTCGACGGGGGTGTGGTGCCGATATGGCATATTATAGTCCAGCCACGGAATGGACTATATGAGGAACTTGGACCCCATCTTCATCCCTCGTGGATGGCATACTGCTCTTTCGAGCGACATCATCTCTCCCCTGGCGGGCGTCGACACAGCTAGTAACCCTGGGGTTGGTAATGGAAGGCTAAACAGGGAAAAGTCAATCCCATACTAAACATAGAATACTAGTCTTAGCTAATAACAACAACTAATCACAATAGATATACTTCTAGCTCTCTTACTATAATTCAGATTGTATTACAATATTCAGGAAACTAACTTGCTGAAAGAATTCACCTTAACATACCTCGATCACCGATTTCTGATTAACTGGCGAGTTTCAATTCGTATTCAATAGTCTTTTCCAATTGTAATTGTATTACTAGAAGAATGAGACTAGTTTCAATACTAAATTCGGCAAAAACAATAACTTTTAATACAAATATTAACTATACTTCAACTTAATGAAATAGGGGAGAAAACGTATAATTTCCTGAGAGTTTAGAAGGGAGAAATGCTTACATGAAGCTTGTGATAGTGTAGAAATCAGTTTGGAGCACTTATGACAACTTCTACTCAGCGGGGTTACGATTTGCTGCGCGAATTTCGAGAAACTAAATCCATAGTAATGCTCCCTGCAGGATTATAACCTGATTGCTAAAGTTAATTTGAATTTGGGCGGCATTTGACAGCGTATTTGGAAGGAAATTACTTGAAAATTGCATGTTTATTACTTTATTGGACGAGGGTTGTTTATATATAAAGAAATTAAATGATTCAATTGAATATATATAAGATTTGGGAAGTGGACAGGGGGGTCCATGACACAGACCCTGTCGCGCCAAATCACGAGCATGTCACGGAGCCCAACGCGCCAGGGAAGGGTCCGTGACACATTTCCCCTTTGGGCAGTTGGTCCGGCCTTCTCCCTTACAAGCTCGATTCCGCGCTCGTTCGACCTTTCCTCGGGCCCTTTATCGTACGCGTCATACTCTAAAACTCTTGAATAACGTATGAATACACTAACCTAAATGATAGAAACTTAGGGGGTGTAACATCCTCCCCCCTTAGGAACATTCGTCCTCGAATGTCAACTACAGCCTACAGGAGTTTAACCTTCAACTATTATTTTGGAAAAATTTCGACAGAGTCTCCCCTGTAATATGGACTATCTGAAAATCCTGAAATGCAGAAAAGTCCAACACAGGTATTTCACATAACACTATAACAATTCTTTCATAGCAAGATGGTAGTAAACTCAGCAATATGTATAACATAAATCATAAAACAATGATTGAATCAACAATTGTACTTTAACTGCATATTCTGGACTTAGCCTAGAATAAATGAGGATATCTGGATCTCATGTCATCCTCGGCTTCCCAGGTCATCTCTTCTCTATTCCTGTTTCTTCACAGTACCTTAACAGTGGCGACATCTTTAGTTCTCAACCTGCGAACCTGCCGATCTAATATGGCCACTGGAACTTTTTCATAGGATAATTCCTCAGTAACCTGAACGTCCTCAATTGGTACAACTCGGGATGGATCCCCTATACACTTTCATAACATTGACACATGAAAGATCGGGTGGACATATTCTAACTCTGAAGGCAAATCTAGCTCGTATGCTACCTGGCCTATTCTCTGGAGGATTTGATATGGCCCAATAAACCTTGGGCTAAGATTTCCCTTTTTACCAAATATCGTCACACCCTTTATCGGTGAAACTTTTAGAAATACCCAATCGCCTATATTGAATTCCAAGTTTCTATGACGTATATCAGTGTAAGATTTCTGGAAACTTTGAGCTGTCAACAAGCGCTCTCTGATAAGCTTTACTTTCTCCTTTGACTGGTGGATTACGTCTGGTCCAATTAACCCTGATTCTCCGACCTCGAGCCAACCAACTAGGGACCTTCATTTCCGCCCATATAAGGCCTAATAAGGTGCCATCTGGATTGCCGAATGATAACTGTTATTATAAGCAAACTCAATAAGGGGTAAATGTTCATCCCAACTTCCCCCAAAGTCTAGCACGCACGCCTATAACATATCCTCGGGCGTCTGAATTGTACGTTCTGCCTACCCGTCTGTTTGAGGATGGAATGTTATGCTCAGGTTAACCTGTGTTCCCAAGCCTTTCTGAAATGATCGCCATAATCTAGCTGTGAATTGTGATCCTCTGTCAGAAATGATAGATACTAAGACACCATGTAATCTAACTATTTCCCTGATATATAGCTCGGCATAATCCTCAGCTGAGAAAGTGGTCCTAACTAGTAGAAAATGAGCTGACTTCGTCAATCTGTCAACAATCAGCCAGATGAAATCAAATCTATGTCTAGTCCGGGGTAATCCTGTTACAAAATCCATGTTGATTGCCTCCCATTTCCGCATAGGCACTGCTATCCCCTTCATTAATCCGTTGGGTTTTTTATGTTCAGCCTTTACCTGCTGGTAATTAGGGCATTGTGCTACAAATTCTGCTACCCCCTTTTTCATTCCCAGCCACCAGTAAATCTGTTTTATGTCATGATACATTTTTGTTGAACTTAGGTGAAGAGAATAACGGGAATAATGTACCTCTTCCATGAGTTGCTGGTGAAGTCTTGCCACATCTGGAACACAGAGGCAACCCCTACATCTCAAGATGCCATCCTTAGTTACTCAAAAGCTGATACTTCCCCTTATCGTACTGTCACGCCCCACCTTGGGAGGCATGACCGACACCTTGTGCCGCACTGGGTCTGAACCAGTTTAACTGGACTGGTGCACTACTGGTACATATCGACTCTGAATTCAAAAAAACAATGAGCTATATCTCGGCTGTAAATACAGCCCCTGGACGACAAGGCCACCTGTAAAAGAAGACAGCTAACCAAAACAAACATAATAACAGGGATCCTATGTGGGCCGACAACACCACCATGCTGACTAGTTATAACCGAAACGTAAATCAAGCGCTAAACTACGCTATGGCTGACAAGGACGCTATCTAACAGCTAAGCAATGCCCCATACGGCCATCACATGAAATAAAGCACACATGGGCCCCACGCGGCCAACAGCAAACTAGTCACAGGGAATATACAATAGTCTGCAAGCCTCTAGGAATGATATAATGGTCGGGACAGGGCCTCGACCTACCGCAAAGCTATACATCAAAAGTACACCTCGTCTAACTTTCAACTTCGGAGGGAAGGAGCTGAATAAACTACTGACCTCAGCTGAAGGCTAGGAACGTCCTGAACCACGCTTATCTGCACCTACAGGAAAGTAATGCAGCGCCCGGAGTGGGCGTCAGTACAAAATGTACCGAATATGTAAGGTAGAAAGATAATAACTAACTAAAAGTGGGTAAAACTATGGTAATCGAAGAAGAGAGTAAGAGTTTAGCCTGAATACCTTTCCCGTTTGAAATATTTAAACGACAAGTCTACCTATATGCAAACAAGAACCTAACCGGGCCCCCATAAGCCTGGAAGGTACAAACAACACAAAAAAACCTACCTGGGCCCCCATAAGCCTCGGCATGTACAAATAAGGTATACTTCTATTGTTTGGCTACTAAACTAAACCATAACTCTGGATTACTCATTCTCTAGATACATGTCCGAGCCTAATAGGCTGCGGTGGCTGTATCTTGGTCTGAACTGTCTGGCTGTGTGACTGGACCCCGAGCTTTAGCTCGGCTATGGGTCATAATGTAACCACTGATAGCTGGACCCCGAGCCTTAGCCCGACTATGGGTCGTAATGCAATTGTTGTATTTGGATCCTGAGTCTTGGCCCGATTATGGGTCATGAAATGACTACTGTAACTGTGCCCCGAGCCTTGGCTCGGCTATGGGCTGTAATATAACCTATAGTAACTGGACCCCAAGCCTTGGCTTGACTATGGGTCATAATGGAACTTCTATGACTGAGCCCCGAGCCTTGGCTCGACTATGGGCCATAATGGAAGCTCTGAAACTGGATATGGTCTTCACGGCCTTACTCTGGTCCCTTGGACCTCATACCGCTTTTGTGAATACAACTCTATAGGAAACAACAGTCAAACCCCAAATATGATACACAACAAGAGAACTGTCTAGGGTTAATTCTGACAGGAGTTACTAATCATCGTTACTAACTCAATTCCATTCATAACAGCTAACCCCAATAGGTGTACTCGGTAATACTATAGGCATATGTGTCGTACTAATTTTATGACAAACATAACTTGCCAAAAGAATAGCCTTACATACCTCGAGTGTTGATTTCCTGTATAACTGGCGAGTTTTAATCCATATTCAACAGCTCTTTCTAACTGTAATTGTATTATTAAAGCCTATGATAGTATAGAAATTAGTTAGGAGAAATTCTGATAACTTTAGCTCGACGGGGTTACGGTTGGCCAGGCGAATTTCATGAAAATAACTCCGCAGTAATGCTCCCTACAGCCTTAAAATTCGATACCCGAAGTTAATTTGAAATTGGACGACATTTTGTAGCATAAAATGATGAAAATTATGTGAGAACTACGTTTTCCCTCTTCTTTGGACGTTTCTATATATCAATGAGTTGCAATTGAATCAAGAAAATATATATACATGTTTGGGTGGTGGAAGGGGGGCGCCCAGCGCCACCTAAGGCGCCACACTCAGCCCCGCATCGCGCCCCACGTCGTGCCCCTCATCGCGCCAGTGTGCTGGCGCGCCGTGCTGGCCTTGTCTCGCCTGACCCTGCTTTCGAGGCTTTCCTACACGTGTCATACTCTCTTTATTTACCTCAAATACACGCGTACGCTTATTATTTGTCAATTTTTACAGGGTGTACATGTACCTTATCTGTGAGCTGTTCTAAATGAGGATCTTCATACTGCCGTTCTTTTACCTCTGGAACCAGGGATGATACTATTGTATTCTGAATTATAGCCCCATTGTCTCCCGAGTCTACTATTTTGATAGCTAAGTTGGCTAACTGGTGCAATTATCGAGCCAGTTCCCGCTGTTCGGGCCTCAAATGTGCTAAACTCCCCATGGATCTACGACTAAGGGCATCTTCTACAATGTTGGCTTTTCTTGGATGATACAAAATATTCACGTCGTAATCTTTCAGCAGTTCTAACTAGTGAGGCTGCCGTAGATTCAACTCTTTTTGAGTGAAAATGTACTGGAGGCTTTTATGATCAGTGAAAATATCTACATGGACGCCATACAAATAGTGCCTCCATATTTTCAGGGCATGAACTACTATGACTAGCTCCAGATCGTGGGTGGGGTAGTTCTTTTCATGTTTTCTCAGCTGCCCCGAAGCATAAGCAATTACCTTACCGTGTTTCATCAAAACAAACCCTAAACCAACACCTGAAGCATCACAATAAACTGCATAACCTTCCGATCCTTCTAGCAACGCTAGTACTGGCGTTGATGTTAACCTATTTTTCAACTCCCGGAAATTCTGCTCTCATGCTTCAGTCTAGTGGAATTTAGTTGCTTTCTGAGTTAACTTAGTCAAAGGTGTTGATAAGGTCGAAAACCCTTCAACAAACCTCCTGTAATACCCAGCTAACCCCAAGAAACTGCGTACCTCAGTTGGAGTTGTAGGTCTGGGCCATGTCTTTACTGCCTCGATGTTCAGTGAATCTACCTGAATATGAACCTCTGACATGATATGGCCCAAAAAGGCTACAGAATTTAGCCAAAACTCACATTTAGAAAATTTTGCAGACAACTGGAGATCCCTGAGAATTTGGAGCACTGTTTGCAAATGATCTCGATGTTCTACTTCTGAACGAAAATACACCAGAATATCATCAATAAACACTATCACAAATAAGTTCAGATATGGCCTGAAGATGTTGTTCATCAGATCCATAAACATTACTGGAGCAGTCATCAATCTGAAGGACATGACTAGAAATTCAAAATGGCCATACCTGGTCCTAAAATTGGTCTTTGGTATATCTCTTTCTCGAACCCTTGCCTGATGATACCCTGACCTCAAGTCAATATTAGAAAAGTATCTCGCCCCTTGTAGCTGATCAAACAAGTCATCTATTCTGGGGAGAGCGTACTTATTCTTGATAGTAACTTTATTTAGCTGCCCGTAATCTATACACATGCGAAAGGAGCCATCTTTCTTTCTTGCAGAAAAAATTGGTGCACCCCACGGTGAAGTTCTTGGCCTGATAAAACCCTTATCTAGCAGATCTTTCAACTTCTTTTTAAATTCTTTGAGCTCCGCAGGAGCCATTCAGTACGGAGGGATGGATATAGGCTGAGTACCTAGTAATAGGTTAATAGTAAAATCGATTTCCCATTCTGGGGGAATAACAGGAAGTTCATCTGGAAATTCATTGACTACAGGAATAGACTGAAGAGTCAGGGATTCTACTTGAACATCCTAAACCCTGATAATATGATAAATACAGCCCTTTGCTATCAACTTCTTTTCCCGAACATAGGATATAAACCTACCTTTTAGCGTAGCTGCATTACCTTTCCACTTTCATACTACCTCCCCTGGAAAGTAGAACCGGACGGTCTTGGTCCAACATTCTACATTGGCATAACATGGTGCTAGCCAATCCATACCCATAATTGCATCAAAATTGATCATTTCTAATTCCACCAAATCTGCTAAAGTCTGGCGATCGAAAACCTCCCATGTGCAACCTCGGTAGATACTTTTAGTTATAATAGAATCACCAATGGGTATGGACACTGAAAAAGGTCGCTGAAGCAATTCTGGCATGATACCGAATTTCTGGGCTACTAGTGGCGTAACATACGACAAGGTGGAACCTGGGTCTATCAAAACATAAAAAGTATGAGAGCAAATGTCCAGCATACCTGTCACCACATCCGGCGATGACTCTGACTCCTGTCGCCTCGGTAAAGCATAAGTGCGATCTGGACTGGTGCCTGAGCTAGATGCCCTGACCTACCTCGGCCTCTGTCGGTTGGAGCTGAGGGCCTACGCCCTGCTAGAGATGTTGGGCACATGACCCTACTGAAGATCTATCTTGTCGGTCCCAATAACTCTAACACTAGCTGGACGGTCTCTCATCAGGTGATCCTCTTGTCCACAAGTATAACATGCTGCCCTAGGATGACGTCGCCTACAGATAGGGAAAAGTGGCACGGCGAATCTACTTTACTCTGACCCTCTCTGCTGCTGCGAACCTGATGGCCGTGAGCTCTCGCCAGGTACTGACTGCCCCCGATGGCCTAGTCTACCCCCATACTAATGCTTTAGAGGTGGGGGTCTGAGTGGCCTGCCCAATAGTCGCTGCGTGGGTCCACCCTGAAACTCTGCCTGAGCATCAATAGGTCTAGACATGCGGCGCTGCTCCTGATTTGCCCTTTCTACCTCCTGCTACCGCTGCCTGATCCCCTTAATATTCTGAGAGAATGCCTGGACACGGGCAATATCCATGTCCTCCCACATAGTGACTGTAATACAAGTCTCTACATATTCTGGAAGTAGCCCCATAATGAACCGGTGCACCCTGGCTGGGATAGTATCTACAAAAGATGGTGCATATCGGGCCAAGGAGTCAAATCTCATAGAATACTCCTGAGCACTCATTGAACCCTGCTCCAAATACAAAAACTGATCTACCCGGGCCTGTCGCATTTATTGTGGAAAATAGTAGTCCAAGAAGGCCTCTGAAAAGCTAGACCAAGTTGGAGGGGGAACATCTCTACCTCGGGACCTCTCCCAACTCTCATACCATAGCACTGCTATGTCCCGTAGCCGAAATACCACTAACTCAACTGACTCTGCAGGCGTGACATGCATTACCCTGAAGATCCGCTGCAAACTAGTCCAAAAAGTCCTGAGGGTCCTCATCTCAGTTTTTCCCTGTGAACAGCGGGGGACTCAGTGCGATAAACTCTCGGACCCTCAAACTCCTAAGTCCTCCCGAAGAATCTGCAACTACGGGTGCCACTGGCTGACGCTGTGCAGCCATCATCTGAGCTATCATAAAAACAACACTCCTAACCTCCTGATCTGATGGTGTCGGTATAGAAACTACTGGAGGTGATGCTGACGCATCTGCCACTCTGGACGGCTCCTGAAGGGGCGGAGACTGCTGGGGAGACCGAGATGGAGTCTCCCCGTCGGCCTCATATCGGGCTGATTCTGACTAGGGCACCCGGCTAGTACCCTCTCCTACTGCGACGTCCAACTTCCTACCAGTCGTGGTCTGTCGTATGCCTGACATTTCTCTGTAGACAAGAAGAATATGGTAATCTTAGAGACTCAACCCTATATTGTATAACTCTATAGCACGACTGCAAGAGAAACAAGAGTAACCATCCTATCATGCCTCGCAGCCTCCTGTCTATAGAATGTGGTGCACAACACATCCATAGACAAGACTCTACTTAGCACGGCTTACAGACTCCCTGGGATACGACCTGCTCTGATACCAAGTTTGTCACGCCCCACCTTGGGAGGCATGACTGGCATCTAGTGCCCTACTAGGATCTAAACTGAACTGATTGGGCTTATGCACTTCTGGTGCATGCCAAATCTTTAAATCAAGAAAACAACGGGCTATATCTCGGCTGTAAATATAGCTCCCGACCGACAAGGACTTATAGCCATCTATGAAAGATATTAGCTAATAAGAAATAGGTAATAGCAGGGAATCCTATGCGGGCCGACAAGACCGCCATGATGTCTAGCTATAACTGTAAAGTAAATCCAGCACAAAACTAATCTATGGTCGACAAGGCCGCTAACTGTCAGCTAAACAAGGCCCCACACGGCCAACATGTAAAATAAAGCATACACAGGCCCCACACAGCCATCAACAACTAACCACAAGGAATCTAAAACAATCTACAAGCCTCTAGGAGTGATATAGTGATCGAGACAGGGCCCCGACCTACCCATAAACTGTACAATCAAAAGAGTAAACCTTATAACTGTTAGCTCCAGAGGAACGGAGCTGACTTCTCTGCTAACTCTGATTGATAACTAAGAAGATCCTGGTCCACGTCTATCAGCACCTGCAGTCAAGTAATGCAGCGCCCCAGGAAAGGCGTCAGTACAATATGTACTGAATATCTAAGTCAGTAACTATAAATAACTAAATGAACTGAAAGGGAACTAAAAGTAACTGAATGAAAAGAATAGAGATACTACCTGAATAGCTTAACTTCCTGGTGTCTAATCAATCAGTAACTAATGCAAATAAGAACCTTACCTGGCCCCCATAAGCCGGAAGGTACAACCAGCACAGTACAACCCACCCGAGGCCCCCATAAGACCTGGCGAGTGCACCTCAATCTATATACCTCTACAAGGTCACACTGATCCAACTAATAACTATAGTTGTCCTACCAATCCCCTGGGTCTGCAACTGAGCCCGCTCAGCCCCTGAATTGTAGCTATGTCTGAGTCTAGTGGACTCCTGATATCTGCACCCCGGGCACTAGGCTCGACGGTGGTGTGGTGCCGATACGACATATCATATTTCAGCCATGGAATTGACTGTATGAGAACCTTGGACACCATCTTCGTCCCTCGCGAATGACATATCGCTCCTTAGAGCAATGTCATCTCGCCCCTGGTGGGCGTCGACACAGCTAGTAACCCTGGGGTTGGTAATGGAAGGCTAAACAGGGAAAATTCAATCCTAGAATAAACATAGAATACTGGTCTCAGCTAATAACAACAGCTAATCATAATAGATACACTTCTAGATCTCTTACTGGGATTCAGACTGTATTACAATATTCAGGAAACTAACTTGCCGAAAGAATTCGCTTTAACATACCTCGATCGCCAATTTCTGATTAATTGGCGAGTTTCAATTCGTATTCAATAGTCCTTTCCAACTGTAATTGTATTACTGGAAGAATGAGACTAGTTTCAATACTAAATTTGGCAAAAGCAATAACTTTTAATACTAATATTAACTATACTTCAACTTAACGAAATACAACTGAAAACATATAATTTTATGAGAGTTTATAAGGGAGAAATGATTACTTGAATCTTGTGATTGTGTAGAAATCAGTTTGGAGCAATTCTGACAACTTCTACTCGGCGGGGTTTTGATTTGCCGGGTGAATTTCGAGAAACTAACTCCGTAGTAATGCTCCCTACAGGCTTATAACCTAATACCTGAAATTAATTTGAATTTTGGCGGTGTTTGACAGTGTATTTAGAAGGAAATTAGTTAAAAATTGTGTGTTTCTTACTTTCTTAGACGAGAGATGTTTATATATAAAGAAATCAAATGATTCAATTGAATATATATAAGACTTGGGCGGTGGATGGGGGGGTCCGTGACACGGACCCTGTCGCGCCAAATCACGGGCGTGTCATGGAGACCAATGCGCCAGGGAAGGGTTCGTGACACGTTTCCCCTTTGGGCAGCTGGTTCGGCCTTCTCCCTTTCAAGCTCGATTCCACGCTCGTTCGACCTTTCCCGAGGCCCTTTCTCGCACGCGTCATACTCTAAAACTCTAAGTTAATGTACGAATATGCTGACTTAAACGATAGAAACTTACGATGTGTAACAGTTTTATTTATTGAGTTAGATGTATGTTCATACCATGGGTCAACTTGGAGTTTCTCGGGGCTCCTTATCCCGTGTCTCGATCGGGGCCTATGTTCGGGTCGTGACAGTTTGTTATTCTCTCCATCCAGGTTCTACAAAAATGCATCAGGTTATAAAAGAGATCTAGTGGTGGCATGGGAAGAAGAAAGGCATTGTTGAGTTATAGCGCCGGTGCTACAATTGCCAGCAAGTAAAGGCTGAAAGTGGGAAGTAGTCAATACGAATTTAGTTATAGGGCTGCATTTTCAGCTGAAGATTATGCGGAGTTGTATATCATAGAAATATTCTGGCTACATGATGTCCCAGTGTCTGTTATCTCTAACAGAGAGGCATAATTTACAGTTGGACTTTCGAAGTCGTTCCAAAAAGGTTTGGAGGAGCAGGTTAATTTGAGTACAACTTCTCATCCCCAAACCGATGGCCAAATTGAGTACACATGTTAGACGCTCGAAGATATGTACATGTGTGTATACTTGACTTCAAGGAGGTTGAGATAACCATCTACCTCTTATGGAGGGTATATAATAGAAGTCCCCATTTTACCATCAAGATGACGCCTTATGAGGCTACATACGGACAAAAATATAGATCCCCCACAGGATGGTTCAAAGTGAGTAAATCAGAATTAATGGGACTTGGCAAGATGCACCCATCAGAAGAGGAGATTGAGCTCATCAGAGAGTATTTTCTGACAAGGCAGAGTTGTCAGAAGTCCTATTCCAACGTACGGCATAGGACTTAGAGGTTGATGGGACGAATGAGTATCTTTACAAATTTCGCCAAAGAAGGGCATAATGAGACTCGACAAGGAGGTCAAGCCGAGCCATAGATTCATTGGGCCATACCGAACCCTCCGGAAGATCGACCAAGTGGCCTATGAGTTGGAATTGCCTTCGAGACTATAATCGGTTCATCTAGTTTTTTTATGAATCAATGCTACACAAGCGTGTAAGAGACCCTTCTCGGGTTGTCCCAGTCGAGGATGCTTAGGTTACAAAAGAGTCGTCCTATGTGGAGGCTCCAATAGTTATACTAGATTGTCAGGTTTGTAGGGGCTATCTTGAGAACCAAAGATGTAGCCTAGTAAAGTCTTGTGGAGGAACAGAAAGGTAGAAGAAATGGATTGGGAAGTTGAGGACGACACAAGATCAAGATATCTTCAGTTGTTCTAGGCTCTACGATGATAGTATACAGACTCAGACAATTTTAGTTAAGGCAAGATGGATCTACAGTGTTGTATGTTTCTATATTATCAGTTGTTGCATATATGGTAGAACTATGTCATTCAACTGTAGATGGCGTCCTGTGAGGCGCCTATGTCATTCAGCTCAAGAAAACTGCTCTGATACTGGCCTTGTGGCCTTGGATAATTGTTCTAGGGATTTTGGAAGTTCTAATTCCCTCTCCATGAGGGATTTACTACATTCTGATACTCTTGATTGTAGTCATTACCTGCAAAACCTCCACCACGACCTTGTTTTCCCACAAAAAATACAGATTCGGGATTTAAAGGAAAACCTGAATATGCATGGCCTTCTCTACATGCCTCACATGATGGCTGTGGAGTTTGCACCTGATGTACCTGCTGTACTTGGCCTCCTGCTGATGTGGTCACAAGCTTACTAATCACATTCACCAGCTGGCTAATGTCTGGCTTGATTGATGCAACACCGTCCAACTCAAACTTTCCCGGCACCTTTGCTGCTGTAAATCCTCTACCTGAGTCTTGATAATCCTGACTCCCCATAGACATGAGGTTCAAGAGAGCCTCAATTTCATAATAACTTTTGGACAGAATCCGTCCTTTTGCAGTAGCCTGAAGCAGTATCTTGGACTTGGGCTTCAGACCCTCAATGAAGTTGTGACTGATTATCTTCTTAGATTGCATGTGTTGTTGATAGTCTCTCAGATAGCCTTTGTAATATTCCCATGCTTGATCTAGAATCTCTCCATCTTTCTGTATAAACCCAGAGATCTTCCCTCTCAACTCCTTGGTTCTCCTCAAAGAGAAAAATCTATTGATGAACTTGTTGGAAAGCACCTCCTAAGTAGTGATGGAGCCTGTTGGCTAGTTCTGAAGCCACTCCTTGTCTTCCATAACCAGTAAGAACGGAAACAAGGTCAAATTTACGTACTCATCTAATACGTTCTGGTAATGGAAATTTTCACTCAGCTCCACGAATGTCATCATATGCCTATGAGGATCCTCGTATGGCTTGCCCTGATATTGGAAAGTGTTTTGGACAAACCGCGCGATCTCTTCTTTCAGTTCAAAGTTCCCAATGATGACCGGTTTGATGATTGCTTTAGAAGCATTCTCTAAATTAGGTCGAACAAAGTTCAACACTAGAACCCTCTCTTGATTTTGTTGTGCATACTCGTTGTTTTCCATTGTTAACCTTCGAAAGGTTCTCTCTATTTCAGGATCTAAATAATTCAAAGGTGGTCCTTGATGACGTGCCCCGCATCTAGTGCCAATAATTTGATGACTCTTTTTCACATCGAGCGCGTCCGCAAGTGTACGGGTCGTGCAAGTAATATAGTGGCTCTTTTTAAGAACCGGATTGTCG
>JACEIK010009432.1:33248-51723 GCA_018107945.1 Datura stramonium
TTAAAAGCTTTAAATGTAAAATTAACTAAAAATGGTTGCAAGCCTGGTTGTATTTCGATGATGATGAAAATCTAGAAAAATTACACTTGTTAGTTTTAGGTTGATTTTTCAAGACGTGATTAAACTAGAATGATTCTTCCTATGGTTTCTAGTTGCAAGTTAATATCCCATTCCTTGCCACTATTCCTAGCATCCAAAAATTATTTAATGAACCATAATGCCTATATCCCTGTGGTCATAGGAGAAACATGAAATGATGATTATGCCTACTTGTATTTCAACTAAATAGGGTTGAAGGGTATATCCCTATCTTCAACAATAAATTCTATCATATCACCAATGGGTTCAAGGGTCTTTGAAATCCTGTTCTGTATTTACCTTTAATCCTCTCAATTCCCTTTCCAAGTTCAATTGAAAGCCAACGGATTACTTACAAGGTCATCAATCTCATAAATAATAAATTAAAACAAGTAAATACAAACAACCATGAATGAAGAATCTAATCTAGATTAAATAAATCTATCAAATCATCAACCATCCACATGGCCAAAACCTTAAAGTATGAGTTTAGCCACTCATAGACAAGTAGAAAAACAAATACTTGATCATCATCATTTGAAATAAAATAGTAAAGAAGATAAGAACCTAGTGTATAACTTTGTCTTCCTTGCAAGCCTCCAAAAATGAAGTATGGAATGTAAAAATGATCAAAAGATGTCTAACAAATGATCTAAGGCTTATATTTATAGTTGATCCTTCAAATGATATTTCTTCCCTCCAATACTTGGCTTTAAAATTAGCAATTTCACACTGGAATAGGTCTGGCAAGCCGCTCGACCTATCTCACCATAGTGTTTGTCAAATTTCTAATAATTTCAGCTCCGGATAGGCCCTAGTGTGCCGCCCCATGTATCTCACCAGGTTTTGCTCAAGTTTTTTCTAAAGTTTGGGCTTGGGCGCTCCGCCCCATCTATCTCACCAAGATGTTCATCAAATTTCTCCAAGTCTGGACCCTTCTGGCGCGCCGCGCCACTCATCTCGCCAAGATTTTTTAGGTGAAAATCTTCTGAAGTTCAAGGGCTAGCATGCCGTGCCAGCCATAGTACCAACATTATGATCCTTTTTTTTGAAGTTTAGGACTCGGTGCGGGGCACCAGCCATAGCACCAGGTCCTTATCCTCTGCTTTTCAAATCTTTAATCCATGGATATTTTAGGTCCTTTTACCTTGGTTTCCCGCTCAAATCATTTTTTAGCCATAAAACACACAAACATATGAATTCATGCATTTAATAAGGATTATGAACTCAAAACATGGTAAAATATGGGCAAAAACATGGAAAATGGGCATAGAAATATGCCCAACATCAGCAGTCAAATGAATTCTGAGGTATGTCAAAGGAACAAAGGTCTAGTATCCTGCCAGTGATTCTTTCAAGATCATCCAGAATGTAGATGCAGATTTTGCAGGTTTCATGGTATACAGGAAGAGTACATCTGGTATGATACACTTTTTAGGAACTTGCTTAATCTCATGGGAAACCAAAAAGCAAAACTCAGTCACTCTGTCTACTGCTGAAGCAGGATATGTTGCAGCTGCTTTCTGTTGTGCTCAACTTTTATGGATCAAATGACAATTGGAAGATTATGGAATCAATATGAAAAATATCCCCATCCTTTATGGCAACATCAGTGAAACTAACATGGCCAAGGATCCGGCCCATTACAAGAAAACTAAGCACATTGATGTTCGCCATCACTTTCTAAGGGATAATGTAGAAAAGGAGAATATTTTGATGGAATTCTACAAGAAAGAGGATTGGGTGGCTGACATTTTCACCAAGTCTTTGGGAAGGGAACCATATGAAAGAATTCGTGTGGACGTTGGACTCATCAAACAAAATTGACTCTACGCACTTCATATTCTCTCTCTTTTGACTAGAAATTAATTTATTCTTATACTTATCAAGTCTCATTGCATCTTAATTGCTAAGCCAGTCTTGTATCTTTGATTTGGCATACTCCTCAGGTAGGCTATAGTTAAAGTTTATAGAAATTAATGATGTGACCCTTATGTCCTAACTGCTGCAAAATGGATAAGACTCAAGGAAGGCACCAGGTCCCTCTATAGCCAATTGATATGTACTCTTCTCTTCAAATATGTGTTTAATTTATAGAAAAAGTTATAACCACTATCCTAATGAACCTAGTCCACTCTCTGATGTCGTGTCACTAGGCACTCAACTTGTATTATCACCCTTCTTAAGAAAAAAAAGGGCGGCAAAACTTGGCCCACTTTTCCCTTCCTGCCCATAGTCTATTAAGCTATACGATGCTCTGACAATTGTCATTCTTGGACGAGGTCCATCATTACAACGTCCCATCACCATTACTCCACTAAACTCTTCCACTTCCGTACCTACTCTTTATATTCCCAATCCTTTTCATCATTGCACCATCAGTCACCCTCACTTTCTCTTAATTCTTGGTAGTCTAGTACTCTCTCCTTCATAGTTTCCTACCTTTTCTTCAAAGAATCAATGAAAAATCCTTCTTTCAATCCTTTCATGGTCGATGTACCCATGGTAGACGGAGCCTCTCCATCCACTTAGGGGGAATTTCCTTCTGAAGTCTCAAAAACTTCACCTGGTTCATCCCAAGAAAAGTCCTCACCTACTCCAGTTCCACAGTCCTCTGAAACTACACCAGGTTCATCTCATGACCTCACACACACCAGTCCCACAGTCCTCTGAAACTCAAAAAGCTGATGACCCATTGAAGCACAATGTGAAGAAGGAGTGGATCAGGCAACAAACATAGCTGATGCGGAGACCTCTAACCACAATCAAGAAGGCGTGACACTCATGGATGACACTTCTAGGGTAAAAGATATTGAGGATGATGATGATGATGATGCATCCCTCAGTTCCAAATAGGAAAGACTCAAACTAGTGAAATCGATGTCTGCTAGGAAACACGTAATTATCAAGCCTTCTGATGTCTCCCAAATTACACCTGGCAATTGAGATATAAAGCAGTCGATGTCAAATATAGAACCAAACGAAGGTTGAGGTCGATCCCACAGGGAATACGGACAGAACTTAAGTTAGTGTGAATAACTATCACTATTGGACTACTTATTTCCTAGGTGGAAAACAAATAAAATAATAAACAAGAGTAAAGACTACTAGATGTTTAAATCAGTTTTGGTTTGTATTCGATCAACAAATTGACTAGGATTGTGTTCCTCAAGATTTCATAGCCACAAGGCTTTTACACTAGTGATCTATTCCAGTGTTTAACATGAAATATTGGTAAGTTAGATTCACCTAAATGGTTAGTCCCCTATCTAGAAGATTATCACCAAACAACTTGATCCGTATAGGGGTGTATGCTTAATTAACTCTTACCCTTAATATTGGATTAGCTATCCCCGGACAAGTTCAAGCTATTAGATGAGTGTTGATAGCCTCAAATCTCCGTTGTTAAACTATTTTTCCCATTCATTATCCCCTTGGTCCGATGAATAAGAATAAGACAATATCTAACGTTTGCAACCGTTAAGAATAAATTAAAACGAAGAGAGAAACAATACATGCATAAACTCCATTCAAGAATCACTAAGCATTTATACCTATGTGTATTAATTCATCATGGTTCCCACAACCCTAGTTATAGGTTTAGCTACTCATGTTTGTATGATCACAGTCACAAAATAAAAAATAACTCATAATTGCAACTTACAGAAATTCGTAGAAGAAAACCAAGTGAATTGAATATAACTCCAAAACCAATGAACAAATTCCAATGTTGCTTTTGATCCTCAAACTCAAGAAAAAATTTGTAAACTTTGTTTCTTGAACCAAGAATAATAGTACACAACACCAAAATATACGTGAAATTATAATAATAAACTTTGTTCTAGAAAATAAACCTAAATAACGTATTTATAGTTCCAAAGAAACCTTTTTCTAATTAAAACCGAAACTCAGGTCGTTAGTGGTCACAGGCTAAGTAATGACTCGTTAGGACCTCAAATGAGTCGTGATCAGTTAAGCAAAGTCGTACTAATCATTAGGCCCAGTTGTGGCAACGGGTCACCTAACGAATCGTTGTGTCTGGACACGAGTCGTTAGGCCTCTCGTGGTCTAGCTTCTTCAATTATCTAGTGCACCCTACGATTCCCTCCAGTGATCTCCCAATGAGTCGTTCAGTCAGCTAACGACTCGTGACGTCATCCATTATCTCCACTGTTTATTTCTTTAAGAATCGTCTTCCAGTATTCACGACTGGCTTCACGACCCGTTACCAAATGTAACAAGTTGTGCCTTCAATCCGTGAAGTGCATTGTTCCTTCAGCTTCAAATGTTTAACCCATCCCACGGCCTTGGCAACGAATCGGGCACAGCGACGGCGACTCGTGACATGACTAGCAGCCTCCATTTCAGTTGTTTTAAGCCTTACTGCGCCCATTTCACGTCTGAACCTGTTTTCCTACAATACTTAACACAAACACATTATATCTACTTAAACACACCCAGAATTTGCATATTTCCTTAGTTTTAAGCGTCGAAAGTGTCATAAAAATAACGGCACATCAACACCCTCAACTTAGAACCTTTGCATGTCCTCAGGTTAAACATAAAATAAAATAAAGTAAATTACTTCAACGCTTAAATCGAAAGAACTCTAGGAAACTCGCGACAGTCACAATTATTCATCAAATCAAATTCTCTAGCCCCTCCTTTATCATATCAACTCTAATCACAACGCATATGCAAAATTTTCAACCATGACATAGTGGAATCAAAACATAGAAAAACACTATCATTTGCAACCATGCACATAAATTTATAACACTGACCCAGACAATTTGCAGACGATTTTGTTGACCAAATGCTCTCACCTTAAAGAAGTCACTCATGTGTATATGATTAATTAAATGTATTTCTCTTGGGACTAGGTAAGATCACACTAACTCTCACAAATAAATTCTAATTGTGTGCCTGCAATGCCGTAAACTTGCCTTTACTTTCAATACCTCGATTTTCAGACAGGTCACTAGGATCACTATAGGACTTTTTAAGATTGTAACGTAGACTCAGGTTTGGGTATGGTACATATGGGATTAGTAGCTTAACCTTCCTTGGCACTACATGCGTCTTGACTCCACTTTTAACCTTTTTCCCCTATTTTCTCCCCTTTTTCCTTTACTTGCTTCTTCTTTTATTTTTATTTGTAACTATGAGTGTGGTTCCTCTTCTTTCAAGCATTCATTGATTTCACATTTTTCTTTTCTTTTCTTTTCTTTCTCTTTGACAATATTTTTATTTCTTTCTTTTCTTTCATTACGCACACTGCACCCGCTCTTTCATTTCCATTACCCAATTTCATTCCGCCCTACTCTTTTTAATCACCCCTATCATACCCACCTTCAACATAGGTGATTTGTCTGAGTTGAGGTTCACAGTGTCCAAGGAGGGACCAGGGCCAAAACAGGTTCATTCTTAATCAAAGCAAGAAGGTGAATTGGTGTAAACAAAAAGAAAGGTCAATTTAAACTCAAACATTCGGATGAAGGGATATTTATTTTCTTTTGGTAGGTATTTAAGGCTAAAGTGGGCTCATTAATCAAAAATGGCCTATGATCCTTTCCTAGTTTCCCATCCTCTACCTCGGTATGACTGACCACGTAAGTTCTACATTGACACACACAACCAAATTTAACTACTAAATCTCACTCACACATAGCACAGGTCAACATCAACACTTCTACTAACTGCTAGTTCAGGCACAACCATACAATGGTAAACAAGTTCACAGTTTCAATGCCATGCAAGATTCATAAAGGTCATACTTGTCGATTTTAACACACACATAAAAAAATTTAGGAGGGATATCAAATTATCAGTTCAACAAAAATCAACAATTTAAGCTCTTGACTGCCTTAAGTTCACCTAACTTTCTTTCGACTGACACAAACAAACATAAAATCCTAAACGTACCAGTTCTACTAGATAAGAAACACCCGAGGGAAAAGATATCCGGCAAGAAAAACCCTCGGTTTATGTTCAGCAAAAAATACACAAGTATCCCTCACCACCCCCATCAAGAAAAGCATGTGTCGTCCTCGACACATATATATAAAAAAACAAAACTATGGAAATAGGGAACATACCTGTGTGACCAAGGTGTCTGCTACTTGGTCGGTGGAGGGTGCAGATACTCCTCCAGTGTACTCACCGATATCACCGGCTTCACCCGGTGAATTTTCAGACCCAACTAAGTTTGTGCCTTCTCCCCGAGCTCTCGCTGCCTCAATTGTGGCCCTCTGTTGAGCCTCATCTCTATGTACATGCAGCTCTCTCTCCATCTCTCTCTGCTCTCACTTTTGCTAACGGAGCAGAGAGTCATCATCCTTAAAATTTTCCTCCTCACGAGGCCTTTCTCCCTTGTCATGTGCCACCGGCTCCTCAATAATGAAATCAAACACCGGAGGTAGCTCTTCTTCACTTTCATCTTATATCACGAGAAGCACAGGTGGAGGGACCGCAGCTACCTATCGTGCGGACAACTCCTGCACCTCTGCTCTGAGTGCTGCTACCTCTGCATACCACTTTGCCAATTCAGGCGCCTGTAACTGTGCAAGGCTCTCATCCATACATCTCTCAAAAGCGTCAAACCTACCATGCATGGAGCTAGAGAGCATCTCTAATTTTTTGGTAACCCACGGCTTGACTTGCTCCATAAGCACCTTCACCTGCAGAGTTGTATGACCCTGTTGTTTCTCAACCTTTGCTAGCCATCTAGCCATGTCGGTTAGGAATTCTTTGGAAATTGTGACTAGACCGGCTGAAGGAGCACTCAAGGGTGCAACAGGTGGATGAGATGCAGCTGCTATGGATGATGACTCTAGAACCTCCGCAGATGCAGGAATATCAGCTGCATCTGTAGCCTCAAGATGGCTACCCATCTTCCTGGCCTCCGTGGGCTCTGCCGCAATCTTTGTAAATACAGCAACCTCAGTCTGCATCCTGTTGTTGAATGCCTCTACTAGTATAGTCGCTCTAGTGGATGCGGCGGCCTGCCTTGCTCTCGATACCGGGTTTGTGTCATCTCTTATGAACCCGATATCTATTATCTTGTGGACCACTATGCACTGTTCAACTGATGACAACTCCTACACATTTGGCTCCTGACAGAGTCTGTCAATAAGACATGGGAAGTGAATTGTAGTACCGTCATTTATCGCCCGCTCTCTAATCTCCTCAGCAATGTACCGCGGGAAATTGATGGCATATCCCTCCATAATGCTGGCTACCAATGTCGCTCTGTCAGGTGATAGAATATTATCAGTGTTGTTTGGTACCAGCCTATGTCGCAATAATGACCACCAAAATTTAGCGTGAAATTTTAGTGTGGCCTACTTGATCTGAGACTCGGTGTCGAAAACCATTCAACCAATGGACCTCTTGTGGCAATGACCTAAGATAGCCAAGGGTATTGCCTGATTCGCTCCTCACTATTCAGCTTCTTCATCTTGACTTTCTTTAGCTCGAATAGTCTGTGATTAAACTCGGTTGTGTTCATCGGGGCATGATAGTCTGGACCATATAATAGCCTGGATATGTTCCTCTCAGATATATCCACAAGTGTCTCCCGAACAACACCTGTGTCAAAGCCAACCTCTTTTTCCAGTCCTAACCATGTAATTCCATATGTTGTAGTGTGGCTGCATAGGCTGCATAGAATTCTTTTACTAGGCAGGGGCTATATCTTCCTGATACCTCGGTCAACCACCCGAACCTGTACTTGTCGAACAAATCCTGTAGCTCTGGAAGGTCCTTAAGCCTCGTGGTGACTAGCCTAGGCTCCTCGTAGATGCTCCTCTTTGGAAGTTCTTTATCATTTGGAGAAATGTCTCTGTTATAGATAGCCCTCATACCATGAACACACCACCTCCTCACGTGCCTTGGTTGTTCATTGGATGTGTTTGAGGTCTCTGTCAGTTCATCATCTGTGTTCCCTTGCTAAGCATGTGACTCATCAACTTCCTCTGTGTTTTGCCCAGCTGTCGTTCCCTCGGGAGTAATTACGGTTGTAGCCCTGGCATTTTCATCAGTACAGCTTGGCGGATCCCTTTCCAGTGGAGTAGGTGCATCAAGCAAGGTTGTTGTATTTGTAGTTTGTTGATCCCTATCCCTGGTTGATCTCCACACCAACTGCTCTTCTGACACTTCATATTCCTCCTCCGAGCCACTTGACTCTTCGGAGGAGGATGGCTCATCTCGAAGTCTGTGGTATGATGATTGACTCCTTTCCAGCACTTGTTTCTTTGGCGGACCTTTCTTTAGTGTACCCCTCGGAGCCATTGAACTTGTGGATGATTTATTAGTATACCAGATGAGATGAAACATAAGCACTGTTAAACTAGGTCTCAGTGGACATGACGAGTAAATTAACGAGTCGTTGCCACTGGCAACGACTTGTGAGGTCATTCATTGTCTCAGGCTATATTTTCTTAATGTTGGACCAGTGGACTTAACGAATGGTCACAACAAGTCATTACCTGAGGCGATAACTCGTTAGGTCGGTCATTAGGTACACTGGTCACAAGGTTTAATTCCACTCAGGACGAGCCATATGACGAGTCATGAGATCATACCACGACTCGTTACATGGATCGTGCTCAAGAGTTTCAGGTGATCCACCCTCATCTTGCATTACACTTGATATTTTTCAATCCCACAATCATAGAAAACCAATTTCTCAAATCAAATGCATTTAAGTTCAATCATGATTTCAATGTTTAATCTACCTAGGGTTTACTATCAATATGAGGCAACCATCAATCAATGTAAATCATAGTCAGGTATCTGAAGATTCAACACATCATGGTTCTAATAATAATCCATTCTAAGCATATAAAAACTTACACTTTAGTTGAAGTGCAATGCAAACAATGAATTTCGTATGGTGTACTGAGTGCAGTGAGTTGTGAATGCTTGTTCAAAAGATTCTCAGTGAGTGAATGTTTGTGAAGAGAAGAAGAGGGAATTTTGTTTAAGTTAGAGTAGTGCTCGTTGGTAATAGGTAATGGGTTTAAGTGGATACTTGGATGTTTTGTCCGTTTGAAATTTAATAGGTGCCCTAAGTGAACGTGGGTCGAGTCGAGGTTTATTTAACATTAAATTTACCACGACACACATAACGGATCGTGAGGGGAAAAAATGATTCTTTTTGAAATTTTAAGCAGTCGTTTGGGAGGAATCTTACCTGGGACCTAACAATTCGTGGTAGAACCCAACGAGTCATGAGATGAGTCGTAGGCCCTAACTTTGTTGGCCTTTCAGTGTATTATTGACGGGTCACCTGACAAATCATTGGGACACCCAACGATTCATTATGTCCCTCGTTGGTGCCTTTATAAATTTTCTGCATTGACAAGACAGTGCACTCGACAGAAAACCTCACGACTCATTGTCAGTGGCGATGAGTCATTAGGTCGACCGTTGTTCCCCTGTTTTCTGCATCAGTCTTTACGATTGGACTGAACAAGTCGTCAGGTCAAGCGACGACTCGTTTTGTGATAATTTGCATCAGAACTGAAGTTCCAAATTTTGGTTCAAACTTCAAATTTTCCATCTTTATCACTTGCACACATCAACATACGTAAACATTATATTTTTCTTACAATTACAACTTCGATTGCTTCCCAAGAAGCGCTTGATTTAACGTCGCGGTACAACGTGGGTATTTTAGCTACTCAGACTTCACCAAAACACCTCCATGGGTTGCCTCCCATGCAGCGCCTGACTTAACATCGTGACACGAAGCCAGTTCTGGGGTTACTCAGACTTCACCCAGATCCCAGAGATCTACCAGCTTTATTTCTTTGCTTCTCCCTAGATATGATTTTACCTGTTGACTGTTAACTTTAAAGCGCTTTCCTTTATTATTTTCCAGTTCAATTGCCCCATGGGAGAGTACTTGAACCACTTGAAAAGGTCCCAGCCATTTAGACTTCAACTTTTCAGGAAACAAACGAAGTCTAGAATTGAATAGTAGCACCATATCATCCGGACTGAATTTTCTCTTCTCAATCTTCCGGTCATGCTGAATTTTCATCCTTAGTTTGTAAATTTCAGAACCCTCATAGGCTTTCAACCGAAATTCATCAAGCTCATTTAACTGATCAAGCCTCAAGTCCGCAGCTTCGTTCCAATCCAAACTAAGTTTCTTGAGTGCCCACATAGCTTTGTGCTCAAGTTCAACCGGCAAATAACATGCTTTTGCATACACAAACTTATACGGAGACATACCTATAGGAGTAATGAATGCGGTCCGATAAGCCCATAAAGCATCATCTAGATTTCTTTCCCAATCTATCCGGTTCGCATTCACAGTCTTCGCCAAGATAGTCTTTATCTCCTGGTTTGTGACTTCAACTTTCCCACTAGACTGCGGATGATAGGGTGTTGCCACCCTGTGTTTTACCCCATATTTCTCCAATAAAGAGTGAAACAACCGGTTATAGAAGTGCGAACCCCCATCACTAATGATGGCTCTGGGAGTNGTTGCCACCCTGTGTTTTACCCCATATTTCTCCAATAAAGAGTGAAACAACCGGTTATAGAAGTGCGAACCCCCATCACTAATGATGGCTCTGGGAGTCCCGAATCTAGTAAATATATTTTGTTTCAAGAATGTTGTAACACTCTTCCCTTCATTATTTGGAAGCACGACTGCTTCCACCCATTTTGGAACATAGTCAACAGTGACAAGTATGTACTTCATCCCGTTTGAGCTTATAAATGGGCCCATGAAATCAATGCCCCATACATCAAATAGCTTAATGACCAAGATGGGAGTAAGAGGAAGCTCATGCCTCCGTTATATGCCTCCTTGCCTTTGACATGCATCACATGCCTTTGCAAAATCATGTGCATTCTGGTGAATGGTTGGCCAATAATACCAACATTGTAGAATTTTGTGGGCTGTGCAAATCCCGTTGTGGTGGCCTCCAACAGGGGATGAATGGCAGGCCTCCAATATACTCAGTATCTTTACCTCAGGCATGCATCTCCGAGTAACTCCATCAGCACATATGCGAAATAAGTAGGGCTCATCCTAAAAAAACTTCTGCACATCATACATAAACTTCTTCCTCTGGTGGAAAGATAAGTGCTCTGGTACAACATCATTCACCAGATAATTAGAAAAGTCTGCAAACCATGGGATGAAATCTTGTGAGGCCGCTAGAACCTTCTTGTCTAGGAATGCATCATCTATGTCATGCTCATCTCGAATTGCTGCATCAGGTTCCAATCTTGATAAGTGATTTTCCACCTAATTTGCAGTCCCTTTCCGGACTTTTACTTCAAACTCGAACTCTTGTAGCAGCAGAACCATCGAATCAACCATGGCTTGGCATCCTTCTTTGCCATCAGATATCTCAAAGTTGCATGGTCTGTATGGACTATTACCTTAGTTCCAAGAAAGTATGCCCGAAACTTCTCAAATGCAAAAACTACAGCCAACAGCTCCTGTTCTGTCATGGTATAATTTTTCTGAGCTGCATTTAGAGCCTTGCTATCATAATAAATCGGATGGAAAATCTTTTCACACCTTTGACCCAACACAGCTCCTAGGGCCACACCACTAGCATCACACATGACCTCAAAAGGAAAAGAGTGCCACTATAATGGGGGTAGTGGTCAATCTCTCTTTAAGGCATTCAAAAGCCTTCAGACATGCTTCACCAAAAATAAATTTCACCTCTTTCTCAAGCAGTTTACATAAAAGATATGCAATCTTCGAGAAGTCTTTAATGAATGTTCTATAAAACCCTGCATGACCTAGAAAACATCGAACATTTTTTACAGAAATTGGGGGTGGTAAACTGGCACTAACATCAATCTTAGCTCTATCCACTTCAATACCCTTACCATAAATCCTGTGGTCGAGCACTATACCTTCCTTGACCATGAAATGGCACTTTTTCCAGTTAAGCACCAAGTTGGTCTCTTCACATCTCTGCAGCACCTTGCTCAAATGAGCCAAACAATCTTCGAATGAATCACCCACCACCGAAAAATCATCCATAGGACTTCAATGATGTGTTCCACCATTTCCAAAAATATGGACATCATGCAAAGCTGAAAAGTGGCGGGTGCATTACATAACCCGAACTGCATCCTCTTAAAAGCAAATGTACTATAAGGACAAGTGAATGTGGTCTCCTCTTTGTATTTGGAGGCTATACAAATCTGATTGTACCCCGAATAACCGTCAAGGAAACAGTACCATCCTCTACCTATAAGGATGTCTAACATCTGATCCATGAATGGCATTGGAAAGTGATCTTTTTGCGTCCAACGGTTCAACTTCCTGTAATCCATGCATACTCTCCAACCGGTGACTGGTCTTAGAGGAATGAGTTCATTGTTAGCGTTTGGGACTACCTTGATTCCTCCCTTTTCGGTACACATTGGACTGGGCTCACCTATTTGCTGTCTGCAATAGGATAAACCACACCTGCATCCAATCACTTGATGATTTCCTTCTTGACCACCTCTTGCATAGGTGGGTTCAACCTATGCTGATGCTTGATACTCGGAATACAATCTGGTTCTAGCTGGATCCTGTGAGTGCAAATTCTGGTTGGGATTCCAATAATATCTGCAACGGTCCACCTAATAGCTTTTTTATATCTCATCAAAATGGAGACCAAAGCCTCCACTTTCCATTCCTCCAAGTCAGTTGCAACAATGATTGGTAAAGTGTTACCGGCTACCAAAAATACATATTGCAAATGAGACGAGAGTGCTTTGAGCTCCAATATCGGAGGCTCCTCAATAGATGACTTGGCTGGTGGAGTCACCCGATTCTTCAAGTATAGATCAATCTTCTTTGGAGCATAAGTGTATGACCCCATGCCAGCAAGTGCATTAACAATCTCCTCACCCCCATGGATCTCCTCAGCACCAACTTCTATCAAAACTGTTGCTAAGTCATCAAGAATCAAAAACTCCTTAATGGGTATAACTGAGAACTCAGTTCCACAACATCAATTACTGAGACCACCCTCATATCATTTGGTTGTTTCATGGATATGAATACATTGAATGTCACTTCCTAATTGTTCAACTGGAATTTGAGCTGTCCAGTCTCCATATCTACAACAGCATGTTCGGTGGCGAGGAATGGTCACCCCAAGATAATGGGGACCTCAAAATAAACATCACAATCTATAATGACAAAATTGGCCGGAAATATAAAGGACTCTACCTTCACTAGAACATCATAGAGGATTCCCACCGGCTTTTTCACTGTACGATCTACCATCAAAAGCCGTATTGTAGTCGGTTTGGGGGCTCCCAAACCCAACTGTCTGAAAACTGCTAATGGCATCAAATTAATACTAGCACCAAGATCACAAAATACCTTAGCAAAATTCAAGGATCCAATAGTTCACGGTATGATGAATGCCCCAGGGTCCTCCTTTTTCTAAACAAGAGAACGAGATGATATTGCACAATAATGGTGCAAATTGTTTTCAGGTTTGAAACTCACAGTCCTCTTTCTAGTGACAAGGTCCTTTATGAATTTGGCATAGCCAGGCATTTTCTCAAGTGCCTCGACTAATAGGATGTTCATGGACAATTTCTTCAACGTGGAAATGAACTTGTGATACTTCCCATCTTTGACCTGTTTCTTCAACAACTGTGGAAAAGGAGGAGGAGGTCTAGGGATTGGTGCGAACTTTTGTTGTGCCTCTTTCTCCTTATTATTGTCATATCCATGCTCCTTTTCATTACTAGGAGCAGTCTTTACCACTGAATCTTCAACCAAAATTGGATCCTCGATATTTTCTATCTTGTCATCATTAATCGATACGGGCTCTTCTGTTTCATTAGTCACAACCCGCCTCGGAGGATCAACTGTTGCCTTTCCACTCCTAGTAGTGACCTCCATGCAGTGACTATCATTTCTTGAATTTTTCACTGTGTTGCTAGGAAGTGTGCCTTTCTGCCTCTAATTAATTGCAACAGACATCTGGATCAGCTGCTGCTCAATCTTCTTAATGGCGACGGCATGTGATTCCACCTTTTGATTCATACCAGAAATATTAGTGCGGAGCTCCTTAAAATGGCTATCTGTTGTCTCCATCTGCTTAAGTACCTTGGACAACATGTCCTCAACCCTTGAACAACTAGACTTTGGCTCACGGTTCCTTGGAGGAGCATACAGACCGCTTCTATCATTCTTGTACTCCTCGCGCTTCTTCCAGTCTCCATTGTCTTTGTATTTGCCTCGGTTGTAATTGTTATCCTTGTAATAGTTCCGACCTTGGTTCCCTTGACCTTGACGCCAAGAGTCTTGGTTAGACCCTTGGGTGTTGGTCCACCTGCCCTTTGATCATTCAGATAGTTAGTTTCCTCCTCAGATTCAGATTCACCTCCATCATTTCTCGGGGCCTTGCCCTGAGAACCCACAGCATTAACTTCTCAGCTCTAGCTCCCATCAAATGCTTAGCAAGCAACCCCATAGTGTTCTTTATCTCAGCAATATCTTGATCTCTTTCTTCATCCTTTCTTCTTTCTTCTGCAGACATACCTACCGCATAAAAACCAGCCGGAATCTCCGACTCTCTTGTGTGCCATGCGCGGTTGGTTTTGGTGATTCTGTCAAGTAACTCAGTAGCTTCCGCATAAGTGTGACTCATAAAGGTTCCGCCAGAGATGGTATCAGCCAACCGCCTTGGTGTTAGTATTTAGATACCTATAGAAGATCTCCAACAATGTATCATCCGGAATCCTGTGATTGGGCACCCTTTTGAGCTTCTTGTTGAAACGCAACCATGTCTTGTGAAGTGCCTCTGAATTTAGTTTCCTGAAGTTATATATCTCATCTTTCAGCTGCAACGCTTTGGAAGGTGGGAAGAATCTTTCAAGAAAAGCTCTCTTAAGCACCCCCCAAGTAGTGATAGAATCATTTGGCAGCTCAGCCAACCACATCGTTGCCTCACTCCCTAATGAAAAGGGAAATAACCTCAGTCTGATTGCATTCTGGCTCACTCCCAGTTGTTTGTATGCCTTGCAGATACCCACGAAATTTGTCAAGTGAGTATGGGCATCATCAGTTGCATGACCCGCGAATATTCCCTTCATGTTGAGTAGTTGGATCATAGCACTAGTAATATCAAACTTTTCCCTAGCAGGCAAAGGGGGAGGGACAATAGCTCCAGTGGCACCGACTTCGTCTATATCAGCATCATCATTCTCATTAAAATACTGGTGTCTCTGCTATTCTGGACCTCTGTGCCTTCTAGCTCGCTCTGCTTCGGCAGCTAGACGTTCCTCTTCAGCAACCCTAGCTAACTCACGATCTCTAGCCCGAGCTTGCTCCTCAGCCAACATTCTCATTGTGGCTTGGTCCACTGTCACCTGTTCTTGTATGTTGGCCATTCTTCTTAGATTCCTTAGTGTCTGCTCAAGTTCGTGATTAACTTGAATCGGGGATTTTCCTTGGCTCCTAGTATTGGGCATGCACGAACCTAAGACCTGTTAAAAACAAAAACAACAAACAAAAAATAAAAAAGAAATAAGAACCAACAATAAAGCAAATACACTTAACAAAAGCCTTAGTTGTATGCCCCCGCAACGACGCCAAAATTTGATGTCGCCCAAATTATACCTCGCAATTGAGATATAAAGTGGTCGATATCAAATATAGAACCCAATGAAGGTTGAGGTCAATCCCATAAGGGAATATGGACAGAACTTAAGTTAATGTGAATAGCTATTACTATTGGATTACATATTTCCTAAGGGAAAAAAATAAAATAATAAACAAGAGTAAAGACTAATAGATGTTTAAATCAGTTTTGGTTTGTATTCAATCAACAAATTGACTAGGATTGTGATCCCCAAGATTTCATAACCACAAGGCTTTTACACTAGTGATCTATTCTAGTGTTTAACATGCAATATTAGTAAGTTAGGTTCAACTAAACGGTTAGTCCCCTATCCAGATGATTATCACTACTCAACTTGGTCCGTATACAGGTGTATGCTTAATTAACTCATACCCTTAATATCGGATTAGCTATCCCCCAAAAAGTTCAAGCTATTAGATGAGGGTTGTTAGCCTTAAATCTCCGTTGTTAAACTATTTTTCCCATTCATTATCCCCTTGGTCCGGTGAATAAGAATAAGATAATATCTAACGTTTGCAACCGTTAAGAATCAATTAAAACGAAGAGAGAAACAATACATGCATAAACTCCGTTCAAGAATCACTAAGTATTTTTACCTATGTGTATTAATTCATCATGGTTCCCACAAACCTAGTTATAGGTTTAGCTACTCATGTTTGTATGATCACAATCAATAAATAAAGAATAATTCATAATTGCAACTTACAGAAATTCATAGAAGAAAACCAAGTGAATTGAATATAACTCCAAAATTGATGAACAAATTCCAATGTTGCTTTTGATCCTCAAACTCAAGAACAAAACTGTAAACTTTGTTTCTTGAACCAAGAATAATAGTACACAACACCAAAATATATGTGAAAACTATAATAATAAACTGTGTTCTCGAAAATAAACCTAAATAAAGTATTTATAGTTCCAAAAAAACCTTTTCCTAATTAAAACCGAAACTCAGGTCGTCAGTGGTCACGGGATAAGTAATGACTCGTTAGGACCTTAAACGAGTCATGATCAGTCAAGTACAGTCATCCTCAGCATTAGGCCCAAATGTGGCAACGAGTCACCTAACGACTCGTTGTGTCTGGGCACGAGTCATTAGGTCTCTCGTGGTCTAGCTTCTTCAATTCTCCAGTGCACCCTACGATTCCCTCCAGTGATCTCCCAACGAGTCATTCAATCAGCTAACGACTCGTGACATCATCTGTTATCTCCACTGTTTATTTCTTTAAGAATCTTCTTCCAGTCTTCACGACTCGTTACCAGATGTAATGAGTCATTCTCCAATCTGTGAAGTGCCCTGTTCCTTCATATTCAAATGTTTAACCCATCCCATGGCCTTGGCAATGAGTCGTGCACAGTAAAGGCGACTCATGACATGACTAGCAGCCTCTATTTCAGTTGTTTTAATCCTTACTTCGCCTATTTCACGTCCAAACCTATTTTCCTGCAACACTTAACACAAACACATTATATCTACTTAAAAACATCCGGAATTTTCATATTTTCTTAGTTTAAAGCTTCGAAAGTGTCATAAAAATCACGGCACATTACCTTCCCCTCCCAAAAGACCTAGAAAAAGGGGAGCATTGAGGATACAGGTGGAATGGAAGGTGGAGGAGTCAAACAAGAAGAAGAATACTTCCAAGAAAGGTGAAGGGAAAGAGAAAGACCTGACTTATGTTGATGTGGAAGTCAGTAGTGATGAATATAATAGCCTTATTGAACATGTTCCCATATTTGAGGGACCTGTGCCAAAAAGAAAAAGGGATCAGTCATCGAACGTGTTAGGATCCACTTCATCAGTCAAACCTAATTCTGTACCAAATGAAAATGTTGAGCGACTTATTGCACTGGGTAAAGAAAAGAACTTTGGTTCTTAGTAAGTACTGAAGGGAAGGGTTATTGATGCAGTTGTTGTCTCTTACCAAGAATGGCGAGGTTGATTGGGAAGTTGAAATTTCAAGGTTCGAAAAATCTGTTCTGATTCCCTCTTCCCAGAGTTCATGAGTCTGAAGTGGTTTACTTCTACACTAACCTTGAAGTGGTAGGTGATGGAGAAGTGAAGTCATGGTGAATGGAGTGGGATTCATATTGACTGAAAGGATTGTGGGTGAAATCTTGCAGGTACCCTAGGCTGGGTATGTGAGTATGACATGGAAAGGACCAAGGACAGGTCTGTCACGGCCAAGTTCACTCAGGAGAGGGTTATGACTAGACCTAGGAGAGTTCTCAAAGGGGAGATGGGGCCAGATCAAAAGCTTCTTTTTGAGTTAGTAAACAAGTGTTTTCTTCCTTGAACTTAGCACCTTCATTAAGATTCTTATCGTAATTTTGGATGGATGTGTTACACCCCGTAAGATTCTCGGCATCTAGATGGCCTATTCGCGCGTTAGTTAAGCATATTTGGAAGCCATACGTGCTAGGAAAAGGCCCGGGAAAAGATCGGACGAAAATCCTGTCGAACCACCGCAGAAGGCCCCGGAGAGCCCCTCCGCGATGGCGCCGTGTCACGGAGGCGGGGCCACCGCATTGGCTCTGTGACACATTGGGCCTGTCCAGGCCCAAGTATATAAAGCCCCACATCGGTTTTTAAGTGATATTTTCCATTGAAATTTCCAGAAAACGAAGGGAAAGAGAGAGAGACAAAGAGGAGATATATATTATCGTTTGATTACACTGCCAAACGTAGTCTAAACTCAAATTAACCTCAGGTACCGAGGTATTTAGCAGCAGGGAGCATTCCTACGGATTTTGTT
>JACEIK010009433.1:22661-35030 GCA_018107945.1 Datura stramonium
TCGCTCACAATGATGCAGTGAGGCTAGTTTGTCGTGTTTAGAGGCTCGAAAGGCCATGAACATGAAATTCTAATTATGTGAGACGACAATTGATAGTTTCGTACTTAACCCATTGCAATTCGTAATAGCACATGATTATCTGGTTTTAACTCTATGTTGCTCCTAGAGTGAATTCAGAGTATTTCGTTGACCAAAATTAGACTTAATTAAACCTTCCTCGAAAACTTCTATAATCAACATTTTTCGTATTTAATATCACACTTGAATTAGATAGTTAGCGGAATGGGTCTAGTCCCTGTGGGTTCGACATTCCGGTTCTTAAAAAGAGTCACTATATTACTTGCACGACCCGTACACTTGCGGTATGCGCGAATAGGGCCGAACAGGTTACTCCTTCAAAAATCAGTTCATAGTCTCAATTTTTGAATCGCAGCACTTTCCCTAGTTTTGGTCTTCATTCGTGGATGAATGATCTCAAATGGGAGATATTGTAACACCCATATACTTTCCTAGACAAAATTCAGACGTTGTGTGAAAAACCATAGGAAAACCATAAAAAAATTATGTCTCAGATGACCCACACAATGGACCGTTGGTGGAACCAACGGACCATTGTAGAGGGTCGTAGGTTGCAGCGGGTTTCTTCCAGGGTGGACACAACGAGACATAGGATGACCCATTGAAATGAACAACGAGTCGTCCTGTCGTCCATTGAATCCCGAGTTCAGAGGATTACCGGAACTTTCCCTGAGACAACGAGAGGGAACAACAGCCCGTGGTTACTACCAACGAGCCGTTGCTACTACCCGTCGTCCAGTTCTAGACCCCAGTAGTGTGGATCACGAGTCATTGTGATGACTCATTGTTTCCATGCCCAGTTTTCCTACCAGTTCTAACGGAAGGTATTAACAGCCCGTTCTTTGTTTCAATGGACCGTTATATCCTCCCGTGGGTCTTTCCAGAGAAGTCAGCTTCAGAATTCAGAACCAACGACGGCTTTCAACGGGCCGTTGTTTGAACCAACGACGGCTTTCAACGGGCCGTTGTTCAAGGTCGGGCAGTTTTTAGTTCTTTCTGCCAGGGGTATTTTAGTATTTTCCCAGCTTTTTAAACTTGAAACCAGGTCATTTTAGGTTCATATAGGAGGCAATTAAAGGGTTAGAACGACCCTTTCCATTCATTCCTCTTAACTCCCTCAAGAACAGAACGTAAGAACTTCTCTGAAAGCACAGAGCATGAGCAAGGGTTTGATATTCTTCTCAGTTCTTTTCAGGGATTTTCACCAGGGTTTCTTCTACAGGTATGTGGGAATCTAGCAAGGAGATCCTTCTCCCTTCGTCCCCCAAAAATCTCTCTTTCCACTTTCAGTCCTAGCCTTGAGATTGTGAATTTGAAGATAATGTTATTGTTCTTTGATTAATTCAAGTGGAATCCTATCCTATGTTAATTGTATCTACTTTCCACCAGTTTGCAACTAAAATGATTCTTGTTCCAGCGAATTATAGATTTAGCCCTAGCTCTTAAAAAGTCAGTATCAAGAATCCTGTTTAAGCATTAAATTCTTGAGAATTGCTTGCATCTGTCAGAGTTAGGGGCTCCTATAATAATTGTATGTGTTAGAAACTCAGTTACATGTATGTTAGTCAGATTCAGTTAGAAAGTCTATATACTTTGTATTACTCAGAATTGTCAGTTCAATTTCAGTCAAAATACTAGAATATCCAGTGTTAGTCAGAAATGTCAACTGATCAATTTGACTATAGAATTTCTCGAGGTGTCAGTGGTGCCTCTCAATTATCAGAATCAGACTCAAATTATAGTTTATTGGTCCATTAGGTGGTCATGACATTTCATTTATATATATTTATAGCTTTGACCAGCCCTAGGACCCCAATTCAGTTTATAATTTATTCTTAGACGGTTACGACGCTTCCAGATAAGCAGCTCTGACTAGTCTAGAACCTAGTTTTAGAATCTGGTCTTATAAGACTCTCAGGGAAATTTCAGTTATATGTCCCTAAATAGTCTTTGACCCCAGTTCTGAGCTATCAATCTAGCAGTTCAGTATAGGTTTCCAGTGGGAGTAGGACTTAGCACCGAGAGGGCTGGGGTTCTAGCGCACCCAGGTTCCCAGAACAGCGTTGCCAGCGTAGGTTACAGTATTACTTAGCCTGATTGGCCCCAGACTTTTGTGATCACCCAGTTCATGCCTTTATACCCTGGCAAGGTATACTAGGTCCTACCGGTGGGGTGTATATATCGGACTCCACGTCTAGCTCACGTGATTATATGTCGGTTATAGACTCTCCCACTAGTCAGTCCAGTCCAGTTTCAGAATAAGTAGCTCAGTTCAGTTTCAGCTCTAGCAGCTCGGCTCAGTTTAGTATAGTATCTAAGACTCAGAACTTTTAGACTTAGGGCATGTCTTTGACCACCAGACAGGGTTATCTTAACTATATTAGTTTACTTCAGATTATTCAGATCAGTCTATCAATTGGTCATGCATGTCTTTTCAGTTTAGTCATCTATATATTCATCACTATGCTTCTCTCACTTACTCAGTACATTCAAAGTACTGACGTATACTTTTATGTTGTATCATTTTTTGATACAGCAGCAGGTTCTCAGGCCCAGCACCGATGGCCAATTTCGTTCGGATCTCTCTATCAGCAGCAGCAATGTGAGTCTTCATATTCCGAGGGCGTTATTTCATTCATTTCAGTTTTTTTATCATTATCAGTTAGACTTAGAGTTAGCTGGGGGCTTGTCCCAGCAACTCCTCTGTTAGATGGCTTTCAGACACAGACTTGATTTCAGATTCTCAGATATTTTAAATCTCTAGGTTCAGTTTTTTTTAATTTTCATAAATGCTATTACGTATTATTTCAAATCTTCCACTATGCATGCTTTACTCAAAACACCAATGTATGATAGACCAAGGGTTGACTTGGGGTTACTTGTGACTCCAAGTACTGTGTTCCATCCAAGGTATAGACTCGGGGTGTGACAAAAGCAGGTTTGACTCAATGTTTAGTTTTACTCATTACTATCAGATTTTAGCTTTGAGTCAATCGATTCAGTTATGATGTTATGTTATGTTATGATCTCAGAAAGAATGCATGCAAGCCCTACTCTTAGATTTTACTGTTATGTTTTACGTTATGCATGTTCTTAAATGATTTTACTTATTTAAGCAGTTTTACTTACCCTGTATACTCGGTACATTTCACGTACTAACCGCATACTCTATGTTGTATCGTTTCATGATACCGGACTCGACTTTCAGGCTCAATCCCGTTCATAGTCAATATTCCGAGTTAGCATCTTACGTTGTTGGTGGGTCCTCATCTCCCGAGGACTAGACTTATTCACATTTCCTTTATGTATTTTCAGTTTCAGCTTTATTGAGTTAGTTGGGGTCCTGTCCCATCAACTTGTCATGTTTAGAGGCTTTTCAGACAAAGGATGTATTCGGCTTCAGATTGTGTATTCTGATGCTATGTTTAATTTAGACTTCCGCTATGATTATCTTGTTGATTCTTTAGTTTTATCGAGTGAGTTAAATGTATGTTCATTCCATGAGTCGACTTGAAGTCTCTCGGGGCTCCTTTTCCCGTGTTGCGATTCGGGCCTCCGTTCGGGTCGTGAAAAACTTGGTATCTGAGCCATAGGTTTGAAGTGTCCTAGGGTGTCCGAAAGCTGCATGGAGTAGAGTCTTCTTCATGGGTGTGAAGCACGCCACACTTATGACGAAGAGGCTACGAGACATTTAGGAAATGTTTCCTTCTTTCATGATCTATGTCGTGCGATGAAATGTCTTCATATCCTTCTAATACATGCTATTCGCGATTGCAGAATCATGGGTCCCCAAAGGGTAAATGGTAGAAGGAATGGGAATGGACAAGGCCACGAAGATGGCAACGGAAATGGGCACTAGCAGGCCCCACCTGTTCAGGAGCACCGTGCACCAGAGTCGGTTGCCCATGCTGAATTTAGGGCAACTATTTAGATGCTCGTGCAAGCTTTGACTGCTCAGGTCAATTAGCAGGCAGTTGCACATATCCCCAAAAATGGTAATGTGGCGGTGACTCGAGTTAGGGATTTATTAAGGACGAACCCGTCAGAGTTCCTCGGGTCAAAAGTAGATGAGGACCCGCATGAGTTCATAGATGAGATTGTGAAGATCACCAATTCATGGGGGTGAATGGAGTTGAGTGTGCGGAGTTGGCCTCATACCAGCTGAAAGGGGTCGCACACATCTGGTTTCGTTAATGGAAAGATAGTAGGGCCATCGGAGTAGGTCCTGTCACTTGGGAAGAGTTCCAAGTTGCATTCTTAGATTGGTTCTTCCCTCATGAGATGAGGGAGGTGAAGGCAGCCAAGTTTGTGAATCTTAAGCAACGGAGAATGACAGTGCAGGAGTATGCCCTTGAGTTTATTCGCCTATCGAAGTACGCCCCGATGTTAGTGGTTGATCAGAGGGCGCAGGTGAGCAGATTTATTCATCGTATGGTGGGCTATTTGGAAAAGGATTGTAGGACCGCCATGCTCTACCAAGATATGGATTTTCCTAGGATAGTTTTGTACGCCCATCAGATGGAGGCGGCACACCTGAGAGAGAGGGAGGCCAAGAGGGCCCGGACTGATAGCCACAGATTCTCACAGCCGAGGTCAGGTGGTGGGCACCGACAACATACCCACCAGAGGTCTTCAGCCCTAGCATCTTCAGTGTTGAGTGTGCCATCAAGGCCTAGGCACGATCAAAGGGGGTGAACATCAGGATCTAGGGGTCAGAGCAGCAGACCCACAAATTCTAGTATCCCAGCTTGTCGTAGATGTGGTTGGGGGCACACGGGCTAGTGCTTAGCAGGTACAGGTGCTTGTTTCGGGTGTGGGAAGCCCAGACACATGCTCAGAGATTGCCCAGCAGCGAGGCAAGACCATGATGGGGGCTGAGGCCCAGCTTCTAGTTCAGCAGCCCCACTCGCACGCTCAGCACATCAGGGGGCATCTACCAATGCAAATGGCGGTAAGCACCAAAACAGATTCTATCCATTAGCATCCTACCAGGATCAGGAGGTATCTCTGGATATGGTCACTAGTATGTTACGAGTTTTCCATCTTGATGTTTATTCTTTGTTAGATCTGGGGGCTACCTTGTATTTTGTGACACCTTATATGGCCAGTAGCTTCGGAGTTAGTCCCGAAGTCTTTTCAAAACCCTTCTGAGTCTCTACTCCAGTAGGTGATTTAGTGATAGCTAGACGGGTGCATAGAGGTTGCCCAGTCTCAGTCCTTCAGAAAGTCATCTCAGCAGATTTGATAGAGTTAGCCATAATCGATTTTGATGTTATCCTCGGCATGGATTGGCTATTTGCATGTTATGCCTCAGTTAATTGTAGAACCCGGGAAGTAGAGTTCAGATTTCTAAGTGAGCTAGTCTTAGAGTGGAGGGGTAGTTCAGTTGTGCCTATAGGTCATTTTATTTCCTACCTCAAGGCCAGAAAGATGATTTCTAAAGGTTGTGTGTACCATCTAGTTAGGTTTAAGGATGCGACGTCTGAGACCCCAACTATCTAGTCTGTCCTAGTAGTATCTGAGTTTCTAGAGGTCTTTCCTGATGACCTACTGGGAATCTCTCCCGAGTGGGAGATTGATTTTGATATTGACCTTCTTCCCGACACGCAACCTATATCTTTTCCTCCTTACAGAATGGCTCTAGTTGAGCTAAAAGAGTTGAAGGAACAGTTGAAGGACCTGTTAGATAAGGGTTTCATTAGATCGAGTAAGTCCCCATGGGGTGCACCAATTCTCTTTGTCCGAAAGAAAGATGGTTTTCTTCGAATGTGTATTGTCTATCGGTAATTGAACAAAGTCACCATCAAGAATAGGTATCCTCTACCCAGGATTGATGATTTATTTGACCAGCTTCAGGGTGCCAAGTGTTTCTCGAAGATAGATCTCATATTCGGGTACCATCAGCTCGGAGTCTGGGAGAGTGACATCCTGAAGACAGTCTTTAGGATGCGCTATGGTCATTATGAGTTTCTAGTTATGTCTTTTGAACTAACGAATGCTCCTACAGCTTTTATGGACTTGATGAACAGGGTATTCAATCCATACCTATATATATTCGTGATTGTGTTTATTGATGATATCTTGATATACTCTCGGAGGGAGGAGAAACATGCCGCTCATTTGAGAATAGTGCTTAAGATTCTCATGGATCGCCAACTATATGCCAAATTCAGCAAGTGCGAGTTTTGGTTAAACTCCGTAGCATTTTTACACCATGTGGTATCAAGTGAGGGCATAAAGGTGGATTCTCAGAAAATAGAAGCGGTAAAGAGTTGGCCTAGACCAGTGAACCCTTTAGATATTCAGAGCTTTTTAGGTTTAACCTGTTACTATTGAAGATTCGTGGAAGGTTTCTCATTGATTGTAGCACCTTTGACCAAATTGACCCAGAAGAAGGTGAAATTCCAATGGTCAGAGGCTTGTGAGAAGAGCTTCCAAGAGTTGAAGACACGACTTACCTCAGCACCGGTGTTAACCCTACCTGAGGGTACCGATGGGTTCGTGGTGTATTGGGTGATTCTTCAAGGATCAGACTTGGGTGTGTGTTGATGCAGCACAGAAAAGTTATAGCACATGCCTCTAGAAAGCTAAAAGTTCATGAGAAGAATTACCCGACCCATAATCTTGAATTGGCCACAGTGGTATTCTCCTTGAAGATATGGCGACATTATTTGTACGGGGTCCATGTGTATGTGTTCGCGAACCCTCAAGAGTTTACTATATGTGTTTACCCAGAAGGACCTCAATCTTCGGAAAAGGAGGTGGTTGGAGCTACTTAAGGACTACTATATGAGTGTGCTTTACCATCCGAGTAAGGCTAATGTAGTAGCAGATGCACTTAGTAGACTTTCCATGGAGAGTGTGTCTCATGTGAGTAAGGGGAAGAAGGAACTGGTGAAAGATGTGCATCAACTCGCAAGGTTGGGAGTTCGGTTGGAGGACTCGACCGATGGCGGTGTTATTATTCAGAATGGATCAGAATCATCATTGGTGACTGATGTAAAAGCTACTCAAGATGAGGACCCGATTTTGGTAAAGTTAAAGGAAATCGTTCAGAATCAGAAGGCAGAGGTCTTCTCCAAAGGGGGAGATGGTGTGCTTCGGTACCAGGGTTGCTTATATGTTCCAGATGTTGATGATTTGAGGAATTGGATGTTGCAAGAGAGTCATGGATCCGGGTATTCAATCCATCCAGGTGCCACCAAGATGTACAGTGACTTACGGGAAGTCTATTGGTGGAATGACATGAAGAAGGACATCGCGGAGTTTGTAGCTAAGTGTCCAAACTATCAGCAAGTAAAGGTTGAGCATCAGAGACTAGGAGGCGTTCTTCAAGATATCAGTATTCCTACTTGAAAGGGAAGAAATCAATATGGACTTCTTCACAGGTTTGCCACGCACTCGCCGGCAATATGACTCTATTTGGGTTTTGGTAGACAGGTTGACCAAGGCTGCCCATTTTCTACCGGTCAAAAACCATGGATTCAGCGGAGGACTATGTCAAACAATATATCCAGGAGCTAGTTCGGTTGCATGGAGTTCCCTTGTCCATAATATCATATAGAGGTACCTAATGTACCTCTTAGTTTTGGAGGTTGTTTAAAAAAGGACTTAGTACTTAGGTTAAGATCAGCACAGTATTTCACCCACAAACGGATGGTCAAGCGAAGCGGACAAATCAGACTCTTGAGGACATGTTGAAAGCATGCGTGATTGACTTCAAGGGTAGTTGAGATGATCATTTGCCTCTCATCGAGTTTGCATACAATAACAACTATTATTCCAGTATTCAGATGGCACCGTTCGAGGCTCTCTATGGGCGGAGATGTAGGTCGCCTATTGGTTGGTTAAAAGTTGGTGAAGCTGTGATGATAGGGCCGAATTCGGTTTATGAGGTTATGGAGAAGGTTCAATTCATACGGACAGGTTGAAAACAGCTCAAAGTCGCTAAAAGTACTACGCCGATATGAGAAGGAGGGAATTAGAATTCAAGGTGGATGATTGGGTGTTTCTGAAGGTATCTCCCATGAAGGGAGTGATGCGGTTTGGGAAGAAAGGAAAACTCAGCCCTCGTTATGTTGGCCCCTACTGAATTGTAAAACGGGTTGGCAAGGTGGCATATGAGTTGGAGTTGACCTCGAAATTAGCTTCTATGCATCCTATTTTTCATGTATCGCTCTTAAAGAAGTATTTGGGTGATCCAGCTCTAGTTGTTCCGGTGGATAGTGTTGGTGTGAAAGACAACCTTAGTTATGAGGAGGTTTCGGTAGAAATACTGAATCGTCAAGTTTGAAGGATAAGGAAAAAAGAAGTAGCTTCAGTCAAAGTATTATGGAGGAATCAGCATGTTGAGGGAGCTACATGGGAAGCCAAAGCAGATATGATAGCTAGATATCCACATTTATTCACTATCGGCTCAGTTCCAACTTGAGGTATCAGTTTTGTCCTAAAACTCTATTTAGTTTTCATGCTCAGTTCATGTGCCCAAGTTTCTTTTTTGTATATAAATATATGTATGATTCGTGAATTCAGTTCATCTATGTAGTTCGAATCGGAGATAGTCATTCCATCAGTTTTCAGCTTTAGTCATCAGTATTCGAATATGATGATTGCATTTCTATGCTTTTCTATATGTTTTCCAACGTTCAAGGACGAATGTTCCCAAGGGGGAGATATTGTTATACCCCGAAATCTCAAAAATCAGACCCGGGAGTTGAAATGGAGAAAAACTTAAAACTAGTATCAGGCACAAAACAGATTGTGAGGTGACCCATGAGAGCAGCCCACGAGTCCTGATGTGACTCATGGTGAGGCTCAAGAGTTGGGTTTGAAATTTGGAAATAGAATTCTCACGGACGTGACCACGAGTCGTGGTCAGGCCCCACGACTCATTAGGTCAGTTGTGGGGAGTGGTGATTGAGAAAAGAAGAAGAGGAAGATAGTGTACCTAACGGAAGGTCCTCATGAGTCGTGGTCAGTCACCACGAATCATGGAATAAGTCGTGGTCAGTCACCACGAATCATGGAATGAGTCGTGGTCAGCTGATGGAAGTCATTTGAAAATCATAGGCAGTGTACAGGATGAGTGATGACCACGAGTCGTGGTCACCCAGTGACAAATTATGAAGTCTCCCGTTGCGAGCCCCAGACGACTGCTAACAGTGTACTTGACGGATGATGCCACGAGTTGTGGTCAAGGGTGACGAGTCGTTAGGTCCCTCATGGGAACTAACTGGCAGTTATTTTCTGCGAATTTAGTAAGGGCTTTTTCATCATTTCTAAGATTCTAAGGCCTAAACTACATCGTTTTGAGTTATGAATGATGACTTTTAAAGGGGTTAAGTTCATTTTAGGCCATTTACATTCATGCATGCAAGAGTGATAGTCTAGAGAGGTGATCAAGGCAAATCCTTCAAGGTTCTCTTCAATTTCTTCTTGGGCATTCAAGAAAGGTAAGAATTAGCTTTAATCAGATATGTAGGATTATGAATGAGTGAATCCTTTCACACCCAAGCCCAATCCTTCTCTAAATCATAAATTTCCTATGTCTAATCTATGGGGTTTTAACCCAATGCATAAATTTCCTAATTCTCTACATGGGTATGATTTAAATATATTTCTACTATTGAATTATGAAGCATGGAAAAGTTTTATAATTTTTTCAATTAAAATCATGTTTCAAGTTTTATGAATTAAAAAGCTCATTGATGAAAAGTTCATGAAAGATGAGATTTGTGATGAATGTATGATCATGATGAGATATTATGATGAAAAGCATGTTTTCAAGCTATCCATGTTTATAATCATATTTTTTATGTGAATTGAGTATTTTCAAGCATGTTAAAGTATTGGGCAATGCCCACATGTTCAAGTATGATTTATGATTTCCTGAATTAAGTTTACCACATGATTTTGGAGCGAAGACTCCCAATTATTTTTCAGCTTGTGGTATGTTTTGAGCTAAAGATTCTCATATGCATGATTTCAGATTTGAGATATTTGATTAATGAGCTTCGTCAATAGACGATGTTGAGCTTCGTTGAAAAATGATCTAGAGCATATGCATGTTTTTGGGAGTAGTGTCTAGCACCGAGTAGGCTAAGGGTCGATCCTATGCCTCAGAACTATGCGTTAACATAGGTTTATNGTGTGATAGTTGGGACCACGTAAGCTCTATTGTGGTATGTCGGTTAAAAGACGAGTCTCCCATTGTTCCTCATGATTTCAGTTATGCATGTTCATCATTCATGAGATTTATATATCTATATATATTCTAAAGCAGGTTTGACTCTATATTCAGTTTTACTCATTACTATCAGATTTCAGCTTTGAGTCAGTCGATTTAGTTATGATGTTATGTTATGTTATGATCTTAGAAAGAATGCATGCAAGCCCTACTCTCAAATTTTATTGTTATGTTTTACATTATGCATGTTCTTAAATGATTTTACTTATTTAAGCGGTTTTACTTACCCTGCATACTCGGTACTTTTCACATACTGACCGCATACTCTATGTTGTATCGTTTCATGATACAGGATCCGGCTCTCAGGCTCAGCCCCGTTCATAGTCAGTCTTCCGAGTTAGCATCTTACGTTGTTGGTGAGTCCTCATCTCCTGAGGACTATACTTATACAGATTTTCTTTAAGTATTTCCAGTTTCAACTTTATTGAGTTAGTTGGGGTCTTGTCCCATCAACTCGTCATGTTTAGAGGCTTTTCAAATAAATGATGTATTTGGCTTCAGATTGTGTATTCTAATGTTATGTTTAATTTAGACTTCCGCTATGATTATCTTGTTGATTCTTCAGTTTTGTCGGTCGAGTTAGGTGTATGTTCATGTCATGGGTCGACTTGGAGTCTCTCGGGGCTCATTGTCCCGTGTTGCATCCCGGGCCTCCATTCGGATCGTGACATATTTTCATTTAAGTTGAATGCTAATATTACTTTATTTTCTTCAAATAACCAGGTGATTAACTCTAAAGCAGAATGTGAATTAATTGCAGTTGCCAAATACAAAAGGTTTTACACAATTTGGAGGAGTAAAGAATTGTTAAAAAATAATATTTTGGTAAAAATGTCAAAGAAAATATATCTTTGATGATTATTTTTTGCAAGTTAATTCTAAAAGCAGCTCAAATGTTTTAAATTCAGCTTAACTTACAACTTACAAGCTGTAAGGTGAAATAAGGTCCAAATAGACTTTCCAACTTACAATCTTAACTTAAGTTTCTCTAATTTCTCAAGTGATTAAATAAGATATTTTGTATTTGTCTAAGTTATGAAGATGAATTTAATTTAAACTTAGAGAATGAACAAAGTCAAATTTTATTGAGTTTACTAATAAAAAATTTAATCGTTAAAGTTATTTCATGTGAGGAGATAACTATAAGCAACTAAGTATCAAATAAACTCCTTTTCTTTCATTTTTTAAAAAAAATATATAAGTTCTTTTTAAGTTCAATAATTTTTCTAACTTAAGATGCTACTTCAAGCAAGTTACACTCTCTTTTAGCTAAAACTATTTAAATTCGTCGATAATTGTATTTGCAATTTTTTTAGATGCATAACACCTTCCTTAAAAACTTATCTCTTTTTTCTTTTAAAAATAAAAGATTTTTATAAGCACATTTTAAAATGATTTTTTAATTCCATATAAATTAAGTGACAACTTTGTTTATTCAATAGCCAAGTTATTGGTACACTTTTAGTTTTAAGTGTAAAAGCGGATTGTAGCATCAACTATTTGAGCTTTCAGCAGACATTTGACATGTGGTCCACATGTCCAACATATGACCTGTATGTGGCCACTTCATGTAACTTCAGAGACTTTGAATTTTCAAAATTTTGATTCCAACATACGGTACAACATGCAATCCGAGGTAGGCTTCACATCTCAATACTTGTAGCTTGAATTTTTCACTTTCTCAGAACTCACAGGCCGTTCAACATGCAGTTGCATGTTGATTATGCGACTCATATGTCCACTGCATCTCGACTCAATTTTTTCAACTTTGTTTCTTTCAATTCTTCTAAATACCAATCTTTTTGTGTACTTAGTACACGCCTAGATATTAACTTTCACATGTGTAAACACAAAATTTTTCATGGCTTGAATTTAATCAAAAATATTTAACGAGTTTAAATTTAACCCGATTTTGCAACGTGTTACAAGTATTTATCCGGTCATTGGCATTAAAGTGTGTCATTGCGGACAACCTAAAGGAGCCATATATATATACATATATATATATTTCATCTAAATAAATGGCGAATGATATGTGCATATAG
>JACEIK010009434.1:9504-24823 GCA_018107945.1 Datura stramonium
CTAGGGGACTTAGTTTGAGTCCCTAGACCTATATCATAAGATGATATTCTTACACCCTAAAAAATATTTTAGTGATTATTTGATGTTCTTATGCTAGGTTTAGAAAAGTACGGGTTGTATATTAGTCGTAGATGACAAGAGAAATATGTACGAATGAAAAAGCAAAGAGTATGTGAAGTTCATAAGTAAGAATTAGTTTTAGACGATCATATCTCTCAATATATAATAAATTAGAAGTCCTACTACCTATAAAATTAAAGGCCATTGGGTCTAGTTTTCGAAACATCAAACCAATCGTCAATCAAAGTTCATAATAAAAAGTTGTAGGCATTTTACGGTGGCACTATCAGGTAGTAAAGTGGCAACCGCCCAAGCCCCTTTATATTTTGAGATTTGTATTATGAAATCACTTTTACCTTTCCAGATTTCGAGCTGCCTACTTATACTTTTCAATTCTCTCTATATTTATAGTATAAACTAAGGAAGAGCAAAGGAAAACACCAAGCTAAACTCGATTAAAACTAAAGCTAAGTGAAGGAGATCAATCACAAGGTGAAAGTGGTGTGTTGGTGGCTGTTTTGGCTGCACTTGGGCAGTATTGCTGTGATGAATTTGCTGCATTTTTGAAGCTGTTCTAAGCTACATATATTCTCTCTTTTGGTAGGGATTATATACAAGTATAAAGGTGAGAATTCTATTAGTAAACTTGCTTGAATTCATGAGTAAAAAGCTAGAAGTTAGAGGTGTATTTGGTGTGTTTGTGAACTGCTTTTACTGTGTTTTGGACAGCAATGGTTCTGAGTTTTTGGACAAGAAGTTGAAGTCAATACTCCTATTTTAATGAAGAATAAACCCTAGCAAAAGGTAAGTGTTTCTAGTATTCAAACTTGCAAGAATCCTAGCTTGAAACTAGAGGTTGGGTGCCAAGTTTGGCTGCCATTTTTGGTGCAATTTTGCTGAAGTTTACCACTCATTTTAAAGGTTGTTGTACCTGTGCATTACTAGAAATAAAATCCATGTTTATAGGAGTTGGTTACAAATTAATTTAGGTAATTTCCTACTTCCATTCTTTTCTTAAAAGTGTGTAGAACAAGTTGTAGCATTATGCTAAAATGTTGCCTTGTGTGTTGTTGTTGTGGCTGCTGTTGGTGTGATACTTTGGCTGGATATATTGGCTTGAAACGGCCTTATCACTTGGTTATAACTCAATTAATTTAAGGGGATAAGTTCTAATTATTGAAAGAAAGAAACAACATAAGAAAGCTTACCGAAAAAAAGGTATGTAAGGCGCCCCGTCCGTTGCTCTTTTAAGCATGATTCATGCGTTGTGAATTGAATGAGCCAACAACCTATTTACAAGTCTTGAGGTAATATGTTAAGTTTCATTTAAGCTTTGAAGTTTCATGTTTGATTGAGGTTAAATGTTAAGATTATGCCTAGCTGAAATATGGTATTTAAAGGTGATATCGTATTGATTGCTATCGTAATTGTACATCGAGTTGGAGACCCCTCAGCGTGTGCATTGTTAGCTGGTCCCTTACATTAAGTCATATATGTTATATTGATCACATGTAAGATTTTGTCCACCTTGTGAAATTAGAAATTGCAGCTAAGACGACAACGTGAGAATAAAGTATGCTTAAAATGAATATTGAGTTTCTAAGAGTAAACGATAATACTCAAACTCACACTTCCTAATAAAGTATGAAGAAGTCATTTTCAATAAAGAACCCAACTAAGAGGTTGGGGTCGAACTCACAGGGAATAGGGTAAGATCTAGACTAATGCTGGTAATTGAACTTGTTGGTGAGTTATCTCCAAATTGGGTGGTTTTAACGAAAACAATATTGAAACAAGATTATATTTGTGACTTAAATCAAGATTTGCAAAAAACTAGGGTAAGTGTTCCCCATGGGTTCATAACTACCTCGGATATACATACTGATCAATCCCAATGCTTACTTGTAGAACTGATAACTAGGGTTCATTCAAACAACTGGTTCATCCCTATTGGATGACTTTACTCAATCACCGGGTCAGGTCTCATGAGCGATTTCAAGCTAACCGTTATCAATATGTTCCAAATTTAACTATCCGGCGACCACATCTTAAGTTAATACAATGATCATAAAGACCAAGGCTTTGTTGTAATTCTCTTTTCCCAATCTCTACATCTCTAGATTCAAGAAAGTAAATAATTTGGGCAAGTCCTAACATTATACATCGTTAAGAAACGTTTAAAGATGAAGATAATACAATACAAACGTTTAACATTGGTTTTGAATCACTTTTGTGTAATCCTATTTCGTTAATCCACCATGGTTCGCACAACCTCTAGTTGTGGAGGTTTTAGCCTCTCATGATTGTAAGATTATAATTTGCATTCACATATAAATGCATAATTAAATACTTACAACAACAATTGGAAGAAAACCATATTTGAATATTAAAGAACAATCTCAAGAATAATGTAGGAAATCAAGAATTTGATCCCAAGAATTGCTCCTCAAAACTTGATAAAAATTCACAAATAATATTCTTCACACATCTACTACTCTGTTTCTATGATCTCTGACTAAAGTAAAACATAAAAGCTATTTATACAAACATTAGAAACCTTTTCCTAAGCTAATAGGAAATTTTCCATATTTGGTGCTGACTGTGTCGCGACTGGACCTACGACCCGTAGCAGGATTGTATGTGTCGTACCTACTTCTCGTACGTCCCTGGCTGCTGCAGATTTATCTAAGTATTGGCAGACTGACACGACTTGTACCACAGTCCTACGAGTCATACAATGCTTCCGTGGTTTGGCCTTGAGAACTCTGATATCTTCTGAAATTTTCCACAAGTGTTGTGGTACAACTCATACCTTCGTCCTATGAATCGTACTGTTTGTAGATCTGAAGTTCTGCCAAGTATTGAAGAATTTTCTGAAGTTCACCAAGGCTCATGGTACGGTTCGTATGTTGATGCTATGATCCGCGAGTCCATATGTACCAAGAGACTGCCTTTGTGCAATTTTCTCTGAACAATTCCACGACTCCAGTTACGACACGTACCATCTTGATACTGCTCGTACTGAGAGTCGTATGTCGCCTTTCTCTTACTTCAGCCTTCCGAATTTCATCACGTTTCTCAGTACGACTCGTACAATCAAGGTACGACTCATACTTATACTTGTACTTTGGCTGATTTTCTGCATTTTTAGACTTCTTTCGCACATTCTTGATCTAACACTTATTTTCCCTGAAATCAAAGTAAAAGTGCCTCATATTCATATAAACATCCTAAGTCCATGCTATTGTCTTAGTTTTAAGCATCGAAAGTCCTGTAAACTCACAACACATCAACACCCTCAACTTAAGACTTTGCATGTCCTCAGGCAAAGAAAATAAAAACTAAACATGACGCTTAACTAGAAAATAAATCTAGGATACTACAACCAACATCAAATAAAATTTGCACTATAAACTCAAAAAGCTTTTGACCCTTTTTCCCCTGAATAAAATCAGCACATGCACTACAAGTAACCACAAAACAGGATAAACAGGGATCAAGATATGTCATATAGCTATTAACAGATAGTCAAATCATCACCAATACTTTTTACACATACCACTAGTAGAGTTAAACACAAATCATGTACCCTCACAACAAATAAAGTCCCTCACTCACAGATATGGTAAAATATGAAACATGGGACTATCAAGCAAGACTCTCACTCTCACAAAGAAGTTTCAAATACTGCATATCAGATACCATAGTCTTGCCCTTATTTTTTCTACTTCGGTTTGTCAGATGGTCAGGGTAGGATCATTATAGGACTTTCTTTGGCTTGTAATGTAGGCTTTCGGGCTGGGTAGGATAGATATGGATCTTTTTAAGTGACTAAACCCTTCCCTGACACTACATACATGTGGCTCCATTTTTTCACTTTTTCACCCTTTATGCTTTTTCTACTTTTTCCTCTCTTTTCACCTTTTTATGCACTTGTATGAGTGTGCTGTGTTTCTTCAAGCTTTTCATGCATCATTCTCTTTTTGAATTTTTTTTTCAAATTTTCTTTTCTTTTTCGTTTTCTTTTGTCACACCACACCTTATTTTCACCTTTTTTTCTTTTCTCTCCCTTTTCACCTTCCCACTATTTATGCACCTCTACTTTAGCCACCCTCAACTTAGACATTTTGCCTATGTTGAGGTGCACAATGTCCAAGGAGGGACCAGAGACAAAATAGGTTCATTATAAAAATGGGTACGGTTAATTGGTTAATCAAAGAAAAATGGTCTATATAAAGCTCAAAATCGGGATCAAGGGAATCATATCATTTTGGTAGGGTCAGTTAAGCTAAAAAATGGGCTAAAAAAGAACGATCTGTGATCCTTTCCTAACCAACCATCCTAAAACCTATGCAAAGACCAACCGGGCAAGTTCTAAATCCTCTACGCAATATTGAACTAGGTATTAGACCTCACTCACTCATGGTATATGACATGTATTCACTCTACCTGTTTGGTTTATTCATGGTTTAACAAAAATTATACATGCTAATTTACTAAATGACATAAAAAGATCCACAGAAATCATGATTGCAATTAGAAGTACACAACTAATCATCAATTTTTTTTTAAACAGGGTCAATTTTTTACAAATCCAAAACTAGTGCAATTTATTGGCTGAATACTCCTAAGTTACTTTTTAATTAAATAAAAATCACAAAAATAAAATCCTAAACATGCTGGTTCTACTAGATAGCATGCCCAATGTAAAAGAAACATGGCAAAATAAACCCTCGAACGAATCAAAAACCCAAAAATGGCAAGTACACCCCCTCCCTTTTTTAAAAAACATGCTTCATGCTCGAAGCATAGAATGTAAAAATAGAGGGAAGGGAACATACCTGCGGCAGACTAAGCGCTCTGTCGTCCTATGGAGGAGGTACCTCCACTGCAATTGTGGTGCTGGTGGCGGCCGGCGTGCTCAATGGTGTATCAAGAGGGGGAGTGGTTACCCCCTCAGTAGTATCGTCCGTCTCTACGGCCTCTGAAATCGTTGGGGTTGAATGTGGCTCGTCCAAAGGGTCCCTGCCACTTACAAGCTCTGCCTGGACTGTGGTGGAGTTACCTGCTCCTCTGGATCTCTCAAGCAGCTCCCATTGATGCACGTTGTGAGTCTACTGACTTTATAATATTTCCCGCTTGCGCTCTCTTTTTTCTCTTTTCCTCTTCTTTTTTGGGGTCCCATCTCCAACATCCTCAGAGACCCTCTTTTTCCCTTTCTCTTTATCTGCTCCTGTGGGATCCCAGTAAGCTGCCAGATTAAGCTCCTCGGTAATAACGACATCAAGGTTAGGAAAAGTGGGGGCTGTTATTATTGCCGACTACCGTGATGACAGCTCGGCCACTTGACTCCGAAGAGCCCCTAACTCCTCACGGAGGCTACCCGTATCAGTCTGCTCGGTTATGCTCATGTTGAATCTGCTCTTGAACCCATCTAACCTGGCATGTAGAACCTTTGTAGCTATCTCTATCTCAGCTTTTACCCAAGGCTTGACATTCTCCATCATCGACTGAACCTTTTTCTCAGCTATGGTCAGTCAGCTGGCCAACTTTTGGAGAAATTCCTGAAGCACTAGGATGTACCCAACTGGAGTATAGTTCGAGAGGCTCATAGGCAGTGTGGTAGAGGTGCTAGAGGCTACATCTGAATGACCGACATCTGTAGCCGGTGTCTCGGCCTGCTCCTGTGAAGTGGGGGTATTCACCTGTGTGCCCCCAACTGCCCATGATAATGGGACTACGGTGGAAAGTTGGGCCCGACTTATTGGGTTCATCTCATCCTGGATCAGGCTAATGTAAGCAATCCACTATCCTCCGATCAGGTGCTCCTTACCACGATGCACCTTGATGCCCGCCTCTGTGCATAATCTAAAAACAAGACTCAAAAATGGGATGATAGTGCTCAATCCCATTGCCTGATCCCCTATCTCCTCTGAAATGACCCTCAGGATATTGATAGGGTATCTGGATATGATACAAGCCACCAAAGCTGCTCTGTCTGGGCTAAGGGTGTTATCATTAATAGTCGGTGCCAACCGGCGGTGCACTAATGTCAAACAGGCCTATGCTATGAAATTCAAAGAGTTCTTTGTGACCTACTTGCAACTAGTGACCCACTCTGCCTCTTCTTTGTCCTCAGCGATCACGTCGAACAACCATTGTATCTACCTCTGCCTCTCATCAAAATTGAGCTGCTTGATCTATTTCAATACCTCACCCTATAATCATATTCTAGCATGGCATGTGGTGGTATGAACCGGGGCCCATATAATACTCGAGCAATAGTGCGCTCGGATATATCAACCTCTCGGCCTCGAACCAGGACGCTCTCTAGCTTGGGCTGATCTTTCAACTTCTGTCCCTCTTTAGCTTTCTTCTCCATGGTTGCCAAATAATTGACATACAACTCCCGGATGATTTTTGGAGTGTATCGGTCTGGGGCCCTAGCCATCCTATCAAATTCGTAGAAATTGAATATTCGCTTCATCTCCTCCACCCCGTTCAATGAATTTGTGAGGATTCGTGGATCTTCTTGAGTGCTCCGCCTAGGTTTTTTCTTGGCGGTGAGAGCAATGCCCTGTTTATATATTTCCTAGGCTCCTGGTACTCTCCACCGAATGGTGCGGTTCTCCCTAGGTGGAGTCTGCTCCTACTTGGCATTTGGTGCCTCCTCCTCTAATCCGGACTCACTGCTTGCATCTCTGGATTGGGCCTCCTCGAACCCCTCTTCTTCATTAGAGCCATTTCCCGACTCTTAAGCTCTTTCCTCCGCTCCTTCCTCAGACTGGGGAGCACCGCCAGATGTGGCAGTGGCCGCTACTGGCTGGGATTTGGCCTTCTCCCTAGTGTTTTGGGTCTCGTCAGTATCCGATGTATCGACCCTGTATTCCTCTAATGAACCACTAGGGGAGTTTCTCTCTTGGTCGGATTCGGAGGTCTCATCAAGCAATGTCCTCCGAGCTGTTGCCTTTGATGCTTTACGTTTCTGCGTCATTGTACCTGTGGAGAAAAAGGGTTAGAATTCCAAATCTGAGAAAAATAAAGCAAGAAAAATTCCTCTGTAATTTATCACGGGTCAACAGTATGGGTCGTACCTTGGAGGTATGAATCATACTGAGACTCATAATATCTCAAGTCATTGTTACACCTCTGAGGTACGACTCATACCATGAAGGTACGGTTCATACCATGAAGGTACGATTCGAACCATGAGTCATATGAGGATTCACCTTTTTAAAATAATTGTTCTATATTTTTCCACGGCTTATGGTATGACCCGTAAGTCGATTCCACGAGTCGTAGGAAGGATCGTACTGTCACTTGTGGACTTGACCCTTTCAGATTCTTGGTACGATTTCCAGGTATGACTCGTAGCAGTAAACCACAAGCCGTACTAGGATTTTTACCTCGTGATTATTTCAAATTTGGCTTGGGACAGTCCCAACAAGCCATCTTATGAGTCATACTCTGAAACTATGAGTCGTAGGAAGGCTTGTGAAGTAGATTCCTGCCTTATTTTTGGTTTAGTTTGCAGTAGGTTTCAATTTAATGTTGGGTACTCAGAATTCCCCAAGTCCAGGCATGCATTTAACGTGTTTTACAGTTACCCATTCCTCCCCTTTTTTAATCACGACTCGTAACTTCAATTTTAACAATTCAATGCACAATTTTCGCAAGTTCAAGCCCCTACCCAGTTGCACACAACTTGTTTACATCCTTGGTCATTATCCTTTTCTAATTTTTTAAGCATTGAGAGGACTCTCAGGGGTTTAGCCGGTTTGTATCAAGCATACAAGTCATATATATATAAATTCAAAGAAATACACTTACTTGAATGCTGATAATGTCGACTATCAATTAGAACTAGGGTTTAGATTGGGAATCTTGGTGTACTCTGAGCAAGAACTTGTTCAATTGATTTTTGATGTTGAGTTACGGGTGTGAGTTTATGGTCGTGACTTTGGTTTTGGAAGCGTGGGACGAGGGTATGACTGGTTTCAAGTTTAAATAGTTTATAAGGCAATTTTGAAAAATCTGGGCCGAGTCGGATAAATTTTAAAAATTTTGACCTGTTACGACTCGTACCACAAGTTGTAGGAAGGCCCTACAACTCTTTCGTTGGCTCGTAACAGAGAGATTGAAAAACTTACCTGTGGACCTATGAGTACATCTTACAACTCATACTATGTGGGTACAATTTGTACTATGACTCGTAGGTCTTTCTTCCATTGTGGTCTATGCCTTGCACAGTTCATAGCCACAGTGAGTACTATGACCCATACAATGAAGTGATGAGTCGTAGAACCAACCATACCCTGAACTAATGCACTGAAATATATCTCTGATTCTCACCACGACTCATGCTACACATTATATAACACTCTTATGAGTCGTACTGAGAATCGTAGTACCTGTCTGTTCAATAATTTTTTCTGCCACCTGTTTTTGTTTCCCCTACAAACTAAACACACACAAGTTAATCAACTTGGGTTGCTTCCCAAGAAGTGCCTGATTTAACGTCACAGCACGACACAAGTCTCTAGACTACTCAGACTTCGTCAAGAAACTCGTATTCATCCTCTATTGCTGAGACAACTCTGTATTCCTTCAGCTGCTTCATTGACCAGAAGACACTGAAGGTGACCTCTTCTTTATTGAGTCTGAACTTCAACTGGCCAGCCTCAACATCTAAAGTCTCTCCCAATGGAAGGGAATGGTCGCTCCATAATGATGGGAACCTCAAAATAAATCTCGCAATCAAGGATCACGAAGTCCGCTTGGAATATGAATCTATCAATTTTAAAAAGCACATCGAATAGGATCACCACAGGCTTCTTCACAGTTTTGTCGGCCATCAGTAGCCGCATGGTAGTTGGTGTGGGGGCTCCCAATCCCAGCTTCTTAAACACAACCAACGACATCAGATTAATGCTTGCTCCCAAATCACAGAGTGCCCTTGCGAACTCAACATTGCCAATTTGGCTGGAATAGTGAAGGCACCTGGATCTTCTTTCTTCTGGGCAAGGAATTGTGAGGCTATAGCACTACAATGATGCACATTATCCATAGGCTCATAGCTCACGGACCTTTTCAAGTTCCTTCATTAACTTAGAATATCCCGGCATCTATTCCAATGCCTCGACCAATGTTATGCTTACAGATAACTGTTTGAGAATTGACAAGAATTTCTGAAACTTACCATTCTCCGCCTTTTTCTTCATTCTTTGAGAGGACGGTGGCGGTGGTCATGGAATAGCCTTGTAAATTTGTGTAGCTCCTTCTTTCCTCCTTGTTTAGCTTCAGGCCCGTTTTCAACATTTGGAGCCTCAGTCAACTCAGCATCCTCATTATGCTCTTTCTTAGCAACATTTTCTTCATCGACAATCACGCTTTCTTTCTTCATTTCAACTACAACCGGCAGAGGGGGGTCAACCGTGGTCTTTTCACTCCTAGTCATCACAGCCATGCTGTGCCCATCATTCTTTAGATTCTGGACTATGTTGCTAGGTAGTTATCCTTTTGCCTAGGGTTCATAGATGTTGACAGTTGCCCTAGCTATTGTTCAATCTGCTTGATAGCTATAGCATGTGACTTCACTCTCTAACCCATGCTTAACATATGACTACAGATGTGTTTTAGTTGATCGTCTGTGGATCTCACCTTCTTTAGCATCTCAGCCATCACGCTCTCTAACTTTGACTATCCAGCCTCCCTCTCACGTGCATTAGGAGGCACGTACTATCCAGCTCGATCGTTGCGGTAACCGTCATTCCCTCTCCAATCTCCCTCGCGCTCACAACCTCGACTTCTATCTCTCTATCCATTCCATTTGTAATTGTCTCTATATTGGTTCCGACCTTGGTTTCTAGAACCTTGGCACCAGGTGTCTTGTCCAGGCCCTTGGGCGTTGGCTCAGAAACCCGCCACCTGGCTGTCCAAGAAGTTTGCCTCCTCCTCAAAATCTGAGTGGTCTAGCCCTGGCTGCTGTTCTTGTATCCCAACTGCGTTCACCTTTCTGGATCCAACTCCCTTAAAAAGAGCCACTATATTACTTGTACGACCCGTACACTTGCGGGCTNATATAATTATAGCCTAAACTTAGGCTTATCGAAAGACGGTCGAAAACTTGCTATTTTTCAGAAGTCCAGAAGGGAGAAGTATTCACTTCATAGCTAGGAGAACATTGACACTAGTTTGGAGCAATTCTACTTATCTTAATCCGGTAGCTCGACGATTCGTCGGCCGTATGTCGCGAAACAAAATCCTTAGGAATGCTCCCTGCTGCTAAATACCTCGGTACCTGAGGTTAATTTGGGTTTAGACTACGTTTGGCAGCGTAATCAAATGATTCTGGAAATTATATGGATAATGACCACTTAAAACCGAAGTGGGGCTTTATATACTTGGGCCTGGACAGGCCCAACGTGTCATAGAGCCAATGCGGTGGCTCCGCCTCCGTGACACGGCGCCATCGCGGAGGGGCTCTGCCCCGGCGCCTTCCGCGGTGGTTCGACAGGTTTTACGTCCGGTGTTTTCCCGGGCCTTTTTCTAGCACGTATGGCTTTCAGATATGCTTAACCAACGTGCGAATAGTCCATCTAGATGCCGGGAATTTTATGGGGTGTAACATTATCTCACTCAAAAAAATACCCAAAAAGACGTAGTTTTAGGGTCTTAAAATGTGGAAAAGTTGAAAATTCCCTTAAAATTATTTCCCTAAAAACTGCTCCGGGCGAACCAATGACCGACCCAACGGGTCGTTACAACATATCACGACTCCTGGTATAGCATCGTTGGGTACACTGCATCATGAAATCCTTATATTCTTCCCATGACTCATCAGGAAGAGTCGTTGCTTCAATCAACGGGTCGTTGGATCGACCGTTGTCAACCCCTTTACCAAATCTGACTTCCCTTTCCCCGAGCCTCACCATGACTTGTGGTGGCATCCAACGAGTCATGGTCTCCATCTGTTGAATGCACTAAAGTCCTCAACCCTCAAACAATGACTAGAAACAACGGACCGTTTCCTCTCACAATGAATCGTGGAACGCCCTGTTCTTTCCCCCTCAGCCTAAGTCCAGTTCTTCCAATGACTAGTAACAACGAATCGTTGTTCCTGACAATGATTTGTTACACCGTCCATTGTCTCCACTACTTCCCTGAACATCCCAAACCACGACAGCTTACGATGACTTGTGGTATCCAACCACGAGTTGTTGGGTCGCCCGTCCTGTGATGTTTTTGCCAGTTTTCTACACTTTTCAAATTCAACCCCCTAATCTATTCTTAAGCCTTCCCAGGGTGTTACAGTTATCGAACCAGGTGATATTTCCCTATTATAGATTTAGAGAGAACTTTCTTAAGGAAAAATGCTGAGTTTAGAGTCTTTTTGAGTCATTTGTTGCACTTTCTTTTTAGAGGTACCACCGAAGAAATTTTTTAAATGGCATTGAAAATGGATTTTAAGGAAAAAGGAGCATTTGAATTTAAAAATTGAGAACACTTTTGTCATGAGCTTCACCTTCCATGTTTGTCTTTCTGATCCACATGCTAAGTTTGGGGGTTTACAAATGAAAATTGGAATAATATGTGAGCTCCAATGTGAGGTAGCACCACATTTTAATGAAATGAACGAATTAGTTGGTTGAAAAACATCTAAACCTTGGAACAAAAGATGTGTTGAAAGATTCTACCTCTTGCTTAGATGAGGCTAATGGTGGAAATCAAGAGTTATAAAGGTAGATTTTGTTACAAAATTGTAGATGATGATCAAGGAGAGATAAGCTGGAGTGATCTCAATATTAAAATAGAGTATGCGAAAGTGTTCACAAAAGGGCATTAGGGAGGTTCTAGTCACTCATCCTACCTATATCCCTAGTCTTCATTATGGCCCCCACATCCTAAATGATTTTATATNCCCTAGTCTTCATTATGGCCCCCACATCCTAAATGATTTTATATGTAACAACTCTACATTAGTGGAAAGTTACACGAAGGGAAAGCCTATAGGTCAAGTTGTATGCATGAGAATTTAGTTGTGAGAGTTAACATATTTTCCTTGTTTCTATAATCTCTCTGTGTGAACTACATGAAAATTAAAAAGGTTTCTCTTAATGTGAGTGGCATCATTTCCCTAAGGAACATGCTTGAATATGTTCAAAGTAAATGATGTGATTGAGACAAGAGTGTAGTGAGCTTTAAGGAAATCTTTGAATGTAAAATTTTCAATGACTTGAGATGATTACTTGAGCTTGTTTTGATCAACTATGCCCCTTGTTTTGAATGAATGAAACATTTTGAATCTTGTCACTTATTTATGGTTACCTATTGAAGCATTTGAAAAATTGCCGAGTCTTTTCATTTAATTGAATGTGTGTGTGATTTTGGGGTTCTCTCAGTCCTAGTGGTTCATTGTGTACAACTCATGTAGTGTGGCATGCTTAATTCAATTTCAACTTTGAAGAAATGCCTTGCTTGAGGACAAGCAACGGTTCAAGTTTGGGAGTTTTATGAGTTGGTAATTTACCAACTCATTAGACTCTTAAGCATGAGCTTTGATTGGTTTTCAACTCATTTAGGAAGGTTTGATGCCCTTTCTCTTTGGTTTTTACAGGTATTCATAGATAAAGCAAATGAATTGAAAAAAAAGCATTGACTTGGAAGAAAAGGACTGGCGCTTCAAAGGATGACACCTTTGAAATGCAGGTCAAAGGTAGGAAAACACCGCTTTGATGCTGAAGGAAGACCTGTGGAATGCAGGTCAGCACCAACGAAACTCAGGTGCAAATGCAAAAGTCGGTCTAGACTTTCTGGCCCAGAACTGTGAACAACATGCGTCTCATTTTGCAAGTGTTGCTCAAATAAGGCCGTGATGAAGAAGGTAAAACGGTCTAAATTTGGCCCAAGGACTTTTTGGATGCTTTTTCAAGGAAAAATGGGAATGTGTGCACAAAAGAGGAGAAGACTTAACCTATTTTGTACACCTTTGTAAAGGATAGAATATTCTATTTCATTCCATTCCATTGCATAGTTTGAGTTCAATTTTTTAGCGAGAAAAAGATAGATTGAAGTGAGATCTTTTCCCTTCATCTTCTTCATCTTTCTAAGGTAAACATCCATTCAAGAACAAATTGAGCTTGAAATTTCTTCTAAAGGATGAATATTAGTGATTCCTTTATTTGTTTAATCTCTTCTTCCTCATTTATGAGTAGTTAAACCTCTTTCTAGGGGTGTGTGCATGATAGGGGCTAGAATGGATTGGGTATTGCTAGTTTATTCTTAGAATTACTTATTTAGCATAAATCCATTATTTTCATTAAATTATAATTGAAAGTATGGATTGTGTTTACTTATTCTAGTGTTTCTTGAAAAAGAGGAATAGAATATGGGTGAGAAAATAATGATGGGTATTTGGGTTTTTATTGTGTGGAATTATCAATACCCACTTTCATACACCTATTAAAAATTTTAGGATAGAGGTAGTTTAATTTTTACCTAAGTTGTAATGATTGAAGTGTATGGGACCTTGGAATTTGAGAAAATCAGAAGCAAAAGGCACCCAATTGGTTGAGAAACATCAGGTGCCACCTTGTCCACGACTAATTATGTTCTTGAGTAATGCTTTAATTTGCTAGTTTACCCAAATCCTATCAATGGCCTGTCAATAGAAAACCCCTAGAATTCACTTATATTATTACTTTTAAGTTGGTTGCGTTGTTTTGCTTTGGTGTTCTTATTCATCGTGTGATCTTACTATCCACCAAAATTTACATTCCTAGTTTTGATGCATTAATTCTATTTGATTCAATTTGATGGATGAATTTTATTGCTATCAATCTTCATTCCCTGTGGATTCGACCCTGACTCACGAGTTGGGTAAATTATATTACGACGACCATGTACACTCTCTCCTATTGAGGAGTGGATTTGGACGACATCATTTAGCTTTGCTGCACCTAGTTTTCCATGTATTCTTTTTAAGAAGTGCATTTGTGATCTAGCCTTAGTTGTTCCAATAAGAGCACTGGTGTGAGGGATAGCCTTACTTATGGGGAGGTTCTGGTTGAGATCCTTTATCATCAAGTTTGGAAGTTAAGGAATGAGGAGGTAGCTTTAGTGAAGATTTTGTGGAGAAATCATCTTGTTGAAGGAGCTACGAGGGAAGGAGAAGTAGATATGAAGGCTAGATACCTACATCTTTTCCCTTCTAACTCAGTTCCAGCATGAGGTACCAGTTTCCTCCTTAGTACCCTATTCATTTTCATGTTGATTTGATGTCTTTAAGTTTCTTTCATATCATAGCATGGATATATGTTTCATGAATTCAGTTCAGTCAGGTATATTACTCTAGAGTTAGTCACTCAGTCAGTTTTCAACTTTAGCTATTCAGTTTTGGGATTGCAGTTCCTTCCCCTGCCTTCTAGTATGTTTAATTAAAATACCTCAAAAGTTCCTTAGACTAAGTTCAGGATATTAAAAGTGCTCAGCAGGAGAAACCTACATTTTGTCTCAGTACGACCAATTGTACAAGTCGTATAAGGATGATACGACTCGTAGGATGATCCATATTAAGGGTTCATCAGTTGGCCTTCAAAACCACGGCGCCACACTATGTGTCGTGGTGTGTAGATGCAACTCTTGGTATGGATCATAACAGGAACTAGGAACTTTCCACGTGTTGATTGTACGAGTGAGGAGTACGAATCGTACGTAATAGTTATGGGTTGTAGTAGTATTTGAGAAATTTATTAGAGCAGTGATGTTTTGGGACTTGTGCAATATGGAAGGACATGACGTGTCGTAGGTCGATTGTACGACTCATGGTACGAGTCGTAGAAGCTGGCAGTTCAGTTTTCCTTGCGATTTTTTAAAGGGTATTTCCATAATTTATTAGCTCATAACCCTAAACTACGTCGTTTTAAGCTTAGTTAGGAGGTTTTTAAGAGGGTTTAGCCTATTGTAACCAATTTCCTCCCCATGCATGCAAGACTATAAAAATCCTAAGGAGATCAAGCCTAGAATTCTTTAAGTTCTTCTCCAATTCTCTTGGGTTTTCAAAAAAGAGGAGTATAGAATCAGATTACCCAGGTATGTAGAGAAATGAATGAGAGATTCCATTTCACTCTCAAGCCCCAATTTCTCCTCAAGTTCATGAATTCAAGGCTTAAAGTCAAGTTTATGATCCTATGGGTTTTAATCCAATTTCATGAATTTATCTGTGATTTATCTATGGGTCAATTCCCTTCTTGATTTAAAT
>JACEIK010009434.1:24952-51721 GCA_018107945.1 Datura stramonium
GTTTACCATTAAAGAATATTTATATATTACCCATCTATGAATCCATCATTTTTTACTAGCATGTTTATTTCAACCATGTTAATGTTTGGGCAAGACCATATGATCTAGGTATGTTTTCATTATATAATTCAAGTTTATGATGTTTGTTGAATGTTTTGAGCCAAGGCTCCTCATATTCAGATTACAAACTATGTAATATCATGATCAGCTTCATTGAAAAACAATGGTTAAACTTTGTTGAAAAATGATGGAGAGCAGATGCATGTTTTTTGTAGTAGTGTCTAGCACCGAGTTGGCTGGGGGTTCAGGTAAACCCCGAGCCTTAGAACTACGCACCAATGTAAGTTTATTAAAACTTATTGGGACCTCCCTTGTGAGTTTTCCCCTTCCCCTAAGGGTCCTTTAGCTTGATATCGATATCATGGTAACGTCCTTAGCCCTGCCAAGGCTTTGGACAGCTCTGTCCACTTGAGTGTAATAGTTGGGATCACATAAGCTCTATTGTCATTATGTTAGTTACATGATGACTCCCTTTGTTCCTCATTATTTTAGTTATGGATATTCATCAGATATGATATTACGTTTTCAACAGGTTTGACCCAATATTCAGTTTATTAGTTTTAGTTAAGATCATCCATTTCAACTTCGGGCCATTATTTCAGTTATGAAGTTCAATTATGGTTATACATGTTTTCAAGATATCAGCATGCAGTCCTTGCTCTTAGAATCTTTTAATGATATGATTCATGTTATGCATGTTTTCAGTTTTATTACTTAGTCTGTTTAACTTACCTTGCATACTCAAAGTATTCCAAGTACTGACCACGTACTCTATGCCGTATCGTTTCATAATACAAGCTCAAATGTTCAGGTTCAGTTTCACCACTAGCCATTTTTCAGAGTTCAGTCCGGTTCACCTATTGGTGAGTCCTCATCCTTCGAGGACCTTATATCAGTCGTGTTGTTGCTACTTTAGTTTCAGACTTTAATGAGATAGTTAGGGGCATCGTCCAATCAGTTCATCTGTATGTTAGAGGCTTATTAGACATAGTATTATATTCAGCTTCCGATTTAGTGTTATGTTATTTCCGTTGTGAAAATATATTAATATTCAAACTTCTGCTATTTCAGAAATTTGTCTTCCGCTTTATTTATGTTGAGCTTTAGTTTTATGTTCATGCAATGGTTTAATTTGGAACATTAAGGTTCTAGGGTCCGTGTCTAGATCTGGGCGTACGTTCGGGCCATGAAAAACATGATATCAAAGTAAAGGTTTAGTGTATTAGAGGGAGTCTAAGAGCCACATTAAATAGAGTCTTTTTCATGGGTATGAAGCGCGCCACACTTATAACGAAGAGGCTACGAAATGTTTTAGGAAATTTCCCTCTTTCATGATCTATGTCGTGCGATAAAGTATCTATGTATTCTTCTATCTTGTGGTATACATGTTTGCAGAATCATGCCTCCACTCTGAGTTAACGGAAGATGGATGTTATACCCTGGGAACCCAAGGATTAGATCCGAAAGTAAAGACAGAGAAACAGTAAAAATTCACACCAGGTCACAGAACAACACATGAGGTGAGTCGTCAGGAGTGACCACAAGTCATGAAGTGACTCGAGGTCAGCTTGGTTTGGCAATGTCTGAGTGAGGAGGCCACGGGCCTGACCATGAGTCGTAGTCAGCCTCACGACTCATGAGGTCACCTATGGTCAACCCTGGAGGTTTGGAAAGATTGGGATGGGCAGTGTAGGCAACAGAAGGTGGCCACGAGTCGTATTCTGACCTAACGACTCATGAAGTCTCCCGTGGGATTCCCTTGGGGTTTTGGGCAGTGGACTCAATGGATCAAGGCCACGAGTCATGCCCTGTGGTAACGACCCGTTAGATCCCTCGTGAGGACTAACGACCAGATATTTCCTGCGTTTTAATGAGGTGTCTCCATAATTTCCTGAGTCCCTAAGGCCTAAACTGTGTCGTTTTTTATATTTTCTGAGTGTGATAAGAGGAGTTAAGTCCCTATTGCATGCCCAATCTCATGCAAGGATTTTAGAGAGGTTTTGGGAGATTCAAGTCCTTCTTCCCCAAAGTTCCTTCAATTTCTTTGTGGGTGCTCAAGAAACCTTAAGCCTATCTATTTCCAGGTTTGTAGGGTTTTAAAATGGGTGGAATTCTTCCTCACCCATGCCCAATTTAAATTAAAGTCATGAATTCTCCTACTCAAATTTCATGGGGTTTTACCCAAAGCATGTCAATGTGATTTCTCCTTATGGGTATGTTTTAATTGTGTTTTATTTATTGAAATATGCATGATGGGCTGGTTTTATTATTATTTTCCTTAATTCATGTTTCAAGATTTTAAAATCTAAATTGCCCATTAATTCGTGTTGTGTCTCATTTTAGTGAACTATGCCTCCTAGACGTGGTAATGGAAGAAGGGCTGCTAATGTCAACAAACCTGCCCCATCAGCTTCGGCAGCACCTCATGATGAATCCATATCCACCGTCGAATTCAGGGCGGCCATTCAATTGCTATCTCAAACAGTCACCAATCAGGTGAACCAGCAGGTGGTTCCAGTAGCTACAAATGGGTCTGCAGCTGCTGCTCGGGTGCGGGATTTTACCTAGATGAACCCTCCAAATTTTCATGGACCAAAGGTGGGAGAGGACCCACAAGGGTTTATAGATAAGATTAGAAAGATTACCCGTATTATGGGTGTTAGCTCCTCCGAGAGTGCTGACCTGGATGCCTACCAACTTAAAGGGGTAGCCCATATTTGGTATGAGCAGTGGAAGGAGGGGCGGCTAGCGGGAGCAGGACCGGTGGACTAGGAGGAGTTCTACACAGCTTTCCTGGATAGGTTTTTCCATCGGCAACTGAGGGATGCTAAGATGGCGGAATTTATGAATTTGCGTCAGGGCAATAGAACAGTGGAGGAATATGCTCTAGAATTTACCAGACATTCAAAGTATGCTCCGGAGATGGTATCCGAGCAAAGGGCTCGCATGTTGAAGTTCGTAAATGGAGTATCTAATTTGTTCCTCAAAGAGTGCAGGACGATAATGCTAATCAAGGATATGGAACTCTCTAGCTTAATTGTGTATGCCCAGCAGATTGAGGCCGAAAAGCTGAAAGATATGGAATGTAAGAACAAATGAGCAAGGACTGGCCAGTCAGATTTCGGCCATCAAAGGTCTAGCGATAGTAGCCGCCCACAGCAACAATTTTAGCAGCAACAACAGCAGAGAGCCCCAACACCTAGTTCAACCAATGCCCCAACCTTTCGGTCCCACCAGGATCGAAAGGGTGGGTCATCTGACACTCAGTCTCAGGCTTACAATAATGGGATATCCAGCTTGTCCTAAGTGTGGTAGGAATCACCCAGGAGAATTCCTTCATGGACGAGAGGGGTGCTTTACGTGTGGACAGCTTAGACACAGGCTCAGGGAGTGGCCGTCAGCGGGGCTAGGGAGGTAACAATCTAACACATCATCAGCTCCAGTAGGTCGACCAGCCCAACAGGCTAACACAACAGGTATAGATGGCGGTCAGTGCCAAAATTGTTTCTATGCTCTATCTTCTCGTCAGGATCAGGAAAGCTCACGTGACGTTGTTACGGTACGTTACGTCTCTTCCATCTATACGTATATTCCCTCTTAGATCCTGGAGCTACTCTTTTGTTCGTAACTCCGTATATAGCAGTTCAGTTGAATGTAAGTCCTGAGGTTCTCTTAGAACCATTCTCAGTGTCTACCCTAGTTGGCGAGTTAGTTAGAGCTAGCCGAGTGTATAGAAATTACCCAGTTTCCGTCCTGAACAAAGTAATTCCAACCAATCTCATAGAGGTAGACATGGTCGACTTCGACCTTATTCTCGACATGGATTGGTTACACTCTTGCTATGCCTCAATTTATTGCAGAACTAGAGTTGTCAAATTCCTGTTTCCTAATGAGCCAGTTCTAGAATGGTCGGGCAGCAGTTCAGCGCCTAAGGGTAGGTTTATTTCCTACCTTAAGGCCCAAAAACTCATTTCCAAGGGATGTCTATATCATCTGGTTCGGTTCAACGATTCCATCTCTGAGACCCTAACCATTCAATCAATTGAAGTTGCCAGCGAGTTCCCAGATGTATTTCCTGAGGATCTTCCCGGAGTTCCCCCTGAACGGGAAATAGACTTCAAGATAGAACTTCTTCCAGATACTCGGCCTATCTCCATCCCTCCTTACAGAATGGCTCCAGTGGTCTTAAGGAGATGAAGGATCAGCTAAAAGATCTTCTTGACAAGGGTTTTATCTGACCCAGCATCTCTCCCTGGGCTGCTCCAGTGTTATTTGTGCATAAGATAGACGATACCCTCAAAATGTGCATAGATTATCGCCAGCTGAACAAGGTCACAGTTAAGAAAAGATATGCCCTACCTAGAATTGATGACCTGTTCGACAAACTTTAGGGAGCCTGTTGTTTCTCCAAGATTGATCTCAAGTTAGGATACCATCAGTTACGGTTCAGAGAGTGTGACATACCGAAAACAACATTCAGAACTCGGTATGGTCACTATGAGTTTGTGGTGATGTCCTGTAGACTCACGAACGCCCCATCAACCTTCATGGATTTGATGAATAGAGTTTTCAAGCAGTACCTGGATATGTTCGTCATCGTATTTATCAACAACATTCTGGTGTACTCTAGAAATGAAGAAGAGCATGTCAATCACCTAAGATTAGCATTACAGTCTCTTAGAGATCGCCAGTTATTCGCCAATTTTAGTAAGTGTGAATTCTGGTTGAAGTCTATGACTTTCTTAGGTCATGTAGTCTAAAACAAAGGGATAAAAGTGGATCCTCATAAGATAGCAACAGTGAAGGATTGGCCTAAACCTACCTCTCCTACTAAAATCAGGAGTTTTCTGGGCTTAGCAGGTTATTACCGATGGTTTGTGGAAAGTTTCTCCTCCATAGCATCTCCTTTGACCAAGTTAGATCAGAATAAGGTGAAATTCCAGTGGTTAGACGAGTGTGAGAAGATTTTCCAGGAGTTGAAGACTCGACTCACTATCGCACCAGTGTTAACCTTACCAGAAGGATCAGATGGGTTGGTTGTTTATTGTGATGCTTCCAGAGTTGGATTCGATTGTGTTCTAATGCAGCGAGGCAAAGTGATAGCCTACGCCTCCAGAAAACTCAAAGTTCATGAGAAGAATTATCCAACTCATGACTTGGAGTTGGCAGTGGTGGTGTTAGCGCTAAAAATAAGGAGACACTACTTGTACGGGGCTCACGTGGATGTGTTGACAGACCACAAGAGCCTTCAGTATGTGTTCAGTCAGAAGGACCTAAACCTGCGTCAGAGGCGGTGGTTTGAACTACTAAAGGATTATGACATGAGTGTGTTGTATCACCCGGGCAAGGCCAATGTCGTGGATGATGCCCTAAGCAGGCGGTCTATGGGAAGTGTAGCTCACATTGAGGAAGGCAAGAGGGAGCTAGAGAAAGAAGTTCATAGGCTTGCCCAATTAGGGGTGCATTTGGTGGATTCCGCTGAAGGTGGCATGGTAATGCAAAGAGGGTCGAATTCATCCTTGGTAGTAGAAGTTAAGTCTAGACAAGATGAAGATCCAGTTCTACTTAAACTTAAAGAAGCAATCCTTAGAAAGGAGGTTGAGCCTTTCTTACAAGGGGGAGATGGGGCACTTCGTTACCAGGGTAGATTGTGCGTGCCGGATGTTGGTTAGTTGAGACAATAGATACTGGCTAAGGCACACAGCTCGAGATACACCATTCACCCCAGTTCTACCAAAATGTACCACGATTTTCGGGATATTTACTGGTGGAATGGAATGAAGAGAGACATTGCTGAATTTATAGCTAAGTGTCTGAACTGCCAGCAAGTTAAGGTAGAGCACCAGAGAACAGGAGGTATGACCTAAAATATCAGCATACGCACATGGAAGTGGGAAGAAGTAAACGTGGACTTCATTTTGGGTCTACCTCGGACTCATCGGCAGCATGACTCAATCTGGATAGTAGTAGACCGAATGACTAAGTCAGCACATTTCCTCCCAATTAAAACCACAGATTCAACTGAGGACTATGCCAAACTTTACATTCAAGAGTTGGTTATACTTCATAGGGTGCCATTGGCCATTATTTCTAACAGGGGTACCCAGTTCACCTCTCATTTCTAGAAGTCTTTTTAGAAGGGACTTGGCACTCAACTCAAGCTTAGTACGACTTTTCACTCGCAGACAGATGGGAAAGATGACCGAACTATTTAGACTCTATAAGATATGCTAAGAGTGTGCGATTTTAAGGGTAATTTGGATGACGATGTTCTCTTATAGAGTTTGCGTATAACAACAGCTACCATTCTAGAATCCAGATGGCTCCATTTAAAGCATTGTATGGTAGAAGGTGTAGATCTCCTATAGGGTGGTTTGAAGTTGGTGAAGCCACCTTGATAGGGCCAGACTCGGTTGATGAGGCAGTGTAGAAAGTTTATCTCATTGGAGAAAGGTTTAAAACAGCTCAGATCCGCCAGAAATCTTATGCCGATGTATAGAGAAGAGAGTTAGAGTTTGCAGTTAATGATTGGGTGCACCTGAAAAATTCACCCATGAAAGGGGTGTTGAGGTTTGGAAAGAAGGGGAAGCTCAGTCTAAGGTATGTGGGACCTTATAGAATTTTGAGGCGTATCAGCAATGTGGCTTATGAACTACATTTACCTTCAGAACTAGCAGCTGTACATCCAGTTTTCCATGTGTCGCTTTTGAAGAAGTTCATCAGAGATCCAACCTCAGTTGTGCCATTGGACAGCGTAGGGATAAAAGATAGCCTCTCATATTAGGAAGTACCAGTCCAGATCCTTGACCGTCAGGTGCATAACTTGAGGAACAAGGAAATAGTTTCAGTCAAGGTCTTATGGCGAAATCAGCAGGTTGAGGGAGCTACGTGGGAGATCAAAGCAGATATGATGGCGAAATACCCGCACTTGTTCCCTACTGGCTCCAATACAGCTTGACATATTAGCTATGACCCTAGAACTCAGTTTAGTTTTCATGACTCCATTAATGTGTTCAAGTCTCTTTTATGTTTTTGAATGTATGCATGGTAAGTAAAATCAGTTTAGATATGTATTTTGAAACGGAGATAGTCATTCCGAAAGTTTTAGAGTTAAATGAGCAGTATTTAAAGGTTTTGATTGTTATTTTCTGCTTCTTGTGTGTTTTCTAACATTCGAGGACGAATGTTTACAAGGGGAAGATATTGTAACACCCTGGAAACCCAAAATCCAATTACGGGGCATAAAGCAGAAAATCTGGAAAATTGCTGAAATGTTGTAGGACGGCCCACCTGTCGAGTCGTCAAGTAACCTTACGACTCGTTAAGTAAGTTGTGAGGAGAAGGATGATTAATGTAAAGGAGGGAGGCAATGTACCTAACGAGGGACGTCATGAGTCGTGTTCATTGACCACGACCCGTTAAGATACTCGTGGTCAGGCCTGAGTTGGGAATGTCTTAATTGACCAGTGTAGTCCTCATCATCCTAGGGAACTAGTTTCGTTCTTTCTGTCATGTATTAGTTTCAGTTAGACTTAGAGTTAGTTGGGGGCTTGTCCCTGCAACTCCTCTATTAGATGGCTTTCAAACAAACATTATTTTCAGATTTATCAGTATTATTCTATTGTTTAAACTTTATGTTTTTAGACTTGTCTCTCATGAATATTTTATGATATTATTTCAAAGTTCTGATGTGCATGTTTACAAAGAATTCTAGTAACTGATAGACCAGGGGTTGACTTGGGGTCACTTGTGGCTTCAATTACTGTATTACACCCATGGTGTAGGCTCGGGGCGTGACATTATGAGTATATTTTGAAAGAATTGAGTATGTTGAAGTATTGGGAAATTCCCACATGATGAAGAATGATTTATGATTTATGAAAGGAATTTTATGATTTATCGATTTATGATGTCGGTGATGAAAAGGGCCTTGATTCTTGGCTAAGCATGTTTTAAAGGGGATTAATGATGATAAATGTTATATGTTATCCAATGAATTTTTATACATGATGATAACGATCTAAGCATGAGCCTATATGCATGTTTTTGGGAGCCGTGTCTAGCATCGAGCAACCCGGCGTTCAAAGGACTGCGCCAGTGCCTCATAAAAACGTGCCACCATGGGTTCTAATGTTATATATATTGTATTGATATCGATCCTCTAAAATGTGATATCACGCCTTATGCACGACCCTCGCCTGGCAAGCCAGGGTCCGCTCTGCCTACTTGAGCGAGACAGTGGGGCATCATGAAAGGCTCTACCATGATGGTGTCGGTTATGATGAGTCCTCCCATTGTTCTGCATGTTTTATTCATTGTTATGTTTATGTTAGTGGCTCAAATTATATTATGATAAAGTTATTTACGATTATGAAAACGATTGATTATGCATGATTTGAAAGCCTTGAGCCTTATGTTTTACTACGGATATTTTGATGCAAGCATGATGTCCTTCTCCTATGTCGATTTATGAGTTTACTTTACTTTTAAAATGTCTATTTTACTAACCTTTCGTACTCAGTACATTCCACGTACTGACCGCACACTTTCTAGTCCGGATCTCAGGCTCATCCTCATCCTTAGTCCATTCCAGCCTATGATATCAGCTTGTTGGTGAGTCCTCATGTTTCGAGGGACGTTTGATAAACTTTCCTATTGATTATATTTCAGTATTGCTCGGATTAGTTGGGGATGTTGTCCCATCATCCCATCTCACGTATTAGAGGCTTTCGGACAAATGAGTAGTATTCAGCTTATGTAAATGTTTGGTACTTCCTTATGTTATGACATGGTTACGTTTCCGAGATGTTTTATGCCTATTATTCCATTTATTTAAATGAAATTAATGGAATGCATGTGCCATGGGTTGACTTAGGGTCTCTTGGGATCTCTCGGGGTCCCTTGTCCACCGACTCGCAAGACTAGGGGTTAGATTGATCGACTCGGCCGATGGTGGTGTTGTTGTGCATAATGGGTCAGAATCATCCTTGGTAGTTGATGTTAATTCCAAGCAAGATGATGATCCAATATTGAGGAAGCTGAAGGAGGCGGTGCAGAATCAGAAGGTGGAGGTTTTCTCCCAAGGGGGAGATGGTGTGCTATGATACCAGGATCGACTATGTGTTCTGGACATCAAGAATTTGAGAGTCCGGATATGCATGAGGCACATGGTACCAGATATTCCATTCATCCTGGATCCGCAAAAATGTATTGGGATTTGCGAGAGATCTATTGGTGGGATGGTATGAAGAATGATATTTCGGAGTTCGTAGCAAAATGTCCAAACTACCAACAAGTGAAAGTCGAACATCAAAGGTCAGGAGGCATACTTCAGGATATCAAAATCCCCACTTGGAAGTGGGAAGAGATTAATATGAATTTTGTTACAAGCCTACCTCGTACTCGCCAATAATACGACTCCATTTGGGTGGTGGTTGACAGGTTAACTAAGGCTGCACATTTCCTACCTGTCAAGACCACGAATTCAGCGGATGATTATGCTAAATTGTATATTCAGGAGTTGGTTCGGCTTCGTGGAGTTCCCTTGTCTATTATTTTAGACCGAGGTACTCAGTTTACCTCTCAATTCTAGCGTTTTTTTCAAAAAGGACTTGGGACGCAAGTTAAGCTCAGTACAACCTTTTATCCGCAAATAGACGACCAGGCAGAACGAACCATTCAGACCTTTGAGGATATGTTGAGGGCATGTGTTATGGATTTTAAAGGTAGTTGGGATGATCATTTGCCCATGATCGAGTTTTCTTATAATAACAATTATCACTCCAGTATCCAGATGGCACCATTCGAGACTCTTTACGGGCGAAGGTGTAGATCACCAATCGGGTGGTTCAAGGTTGGTGAGGCGGCTATGATAGAACTAGATTCGGTTCATGAGGCGATTGTGAAGGTTGAGCTGATAAGGGACCAGTTGAAAACCGCTCAGAGTCATCAGAAATCATGTGTTGATGTGAGGAGAAGAGATTTGGTATTTGAGGTAGACGACTAGGGATTTCTAAAGGTATCTCCCATGAAGGGAGTCATGCGGTTCGGAAAGAAAGGTAAAATCAATCCCCGCTATGTTGGCACCTACCGAGTTGTGAGAAGAGTTGGTAAGGTGGCGTATGAGCTGGACTTGCCCTCAGAGCTATCTTTGGTTCATCCCGTCTTTCATGTGTAACTTTTGAAGAAGTGTTGGGATGATCCACCCTTGGTGATTGCGGTAGACAGCATTGGAGTGAGGGACAACCTCAGTTATGAGGTAATTCCCGTTGAAATCTTAGATCGACAGGTTCAGAGGCTTAGGAATAAAGAAGTAGCTTCAGTTAAAGTATTATGGAGAAATCAGCATGTTAAGAGAGCTACGTGGGAAGCCGAAGTAGATATGATAGCTAAATACCTTACTTATTCCCTACCGGCTCTATTTCAGTTTCAGGTATCAGTTTTTTCGTAAACCTGTAATCAGCTTTTCCCGTTCAGTTCATGTGTACAAGTTTGTTTTATGATATGGTAAATGTACGTGATGTATGAATTTAGTTTAGCTATGTAGTTCCTTTCGAAGGTAGTTATTCCATCAGTTTTCAACTTCAATGATTGGTAATTATATATGGAAATAGCTTGTTTATGAGTTTTCTACATGTTTCTAGCATTCGAGGACAAATGTTCCCAAGGGGGAGATATTGTTATACCGCGGGACCCCAAGGATCAGACCTGAAAGTGAAGATGGAGAAAAACTGAAAATTCGCACCAGGTCATAGAACGACGCGTAAGGTGAGTCATGAGGAGTGACCACGAGTCGTGAATGGACTCGTGGTCAGCTAGGTTTGGCAAATTTTGAGTGAGGATACCACGGGCCTTACCACGAGTCGTGGTGAGACCTCACGACTTGTGAGCTCACCCGTGGTCAACCGTAGAGTTTGGCAAGATTGGGATGGGCAGTGTAGGCCACGGAAGGTGACCATGAGTCATGGTCTGACCTCACGACTCGTGAAGTCTCCAGTGGGATTCCCTTAGGGTTTTGGGTAGTGGACTCTACGGATCAAGGCCACGAGTCATGCCCTGTGGCAACGACCCGTTAGGTCCCTCGTGAGGACTGGTGACCAGATATTTCCTGTGTTTTAATGAGGGTGTCTCAGTAACTTCCTAAGTCCCTAAGGCCTAAACTACATCGTTTTGGATATTTTCTGAGTGTGATAAGAGGAGTTAAGTCCCTATTGCATGCCCATTCTCATGAAAGGATTTTAGAGAGGTTTTGAGAGATTCAAGGCCTTCTTCCCCAAATTTCCTTCAATTTCTTTGTGGGTGCTCAAGGAACCTTAAGTCTATCTATTTCCAGGTATGTAGGATTTTAAAATTGGTGGAATTCTTCCTCACCCATGCCCAATTTCGATTAAAGTCATGAATTATCCTACTCAAATTCCATGGGATTTTACCCAAAGCATGTCAATGTGGTTTCTCCTCATAAATATGTTTTAATTGAGTTTTATTTATGAAAATATGCATGATAGGCAGGTTTTATTATTTTCTTTAATTAATGTTTCAAGATTTTAAAATCTAAATTGCCCATTTATGGAAGTTCATGGAAATTATCATTTATGATGAATATGCATTATTTTAAGTTTATTGATTATGGAAATGCATAAATCCAAGATACCCATGTTTATGAGTATATTTTGAAAGAATTGAGTATGATTAAGTGTTGGGCAATGCCCACATCATGAAGAATGATTTATGATTTATGAAACGAATTTCATGATTTATCAATTTATGATGTTGTCCAATAAAAAGGGCCTTGATTCTTGGATAAACATGTTTTAAAGGGGATCAATGATGATAAATGTTATATCTTAGCGAATGAATTTTTATGCATGATGATAACAATTTATGTATGAGCTTATATGCATGTTTTTGGGAGCCGTGTCTAGCACCGAGCAGCCCGACATTCAAAGGACTACGCCGGTGTCTCATAACCACGTGCTACCATGGGTTCTAATGTTATATATATTGTATTGATACCAATCCCCTCAAATGTGATATCATGACTTATGCACGACCCTCGCCTGGCAAGCCAGGGTCGGCTCTGCCTACTTGAGAGAGACAGTGGGGCATCATGAAAGGCTCTACCATGATGAGGTCGGTTATGATGAGTCCTCCCATTGTTCCGCATATTTTATGCATTGTTATGTTTATGTTACTATCTCAAGTTATATTATGATAAAGTTATTTATGATTATGAAAATGAATGATTATGTGTGATTTGAAAGCCTTGAGGCTTATATTTTACTACGAAGATTTTAATGCAAGCATGATGTCCTTCTCCTATGTCTATTAATTAGTTTACTTTACTTTTAAAATGTCTATTTTACTTACCTTGCATATTCAGTACATTCCACGTACTGACCACATACTTTCTATGATGTATCATTTCATGATACAGGGTTCGGATCTCAGGCTCATCCTCATCCATAGTCCATTCCAGCCTACAATATCAGCTTGTTGGTGAGTCCTCATATTCCAAGGGCCGTTTGATAAATTTTCCTATTGATTATATTTTAGTATTTCAAGGGTTAGTTGGGGATGTTTTTCCATAAACCCATCGTACGTATTAGAGGCTTACGGATAAATGAGTAGTATTCAGCTTATGTAAATGTTTGGTACTTCCTGATGTTATGTCATGGTTACGTTTCCGTGATGTTTTATGCTTATTATTCTATTTATTTGAATTCGATTAGTGGAATGCATGTGTCATGGGTTGACTTGGGTCTCTCAGGGTCCTTTGTCCTATGTCTACGATACAGGTGCATGTTCGGGTTGTGATAATAGAACGGCAATGGAAATAGAAATTGCCATGAGAATGGCAATGGAGATGGGCACCATCATGCCCCACCAGCCCCAGAGGATCATGTGTGTGAGAAGGCTTCCTATCCTCAGTTTAGGATAGCCATCCAGATGTTGGCATAGGCGTTGACCGCTCAGGTCTATCAGCAAGCAGTGGCTCACGTTCCCCATAATGGGAACGCAACGACGGCTAGAATCAGGGATTTCCTCAAGATGAATCCCCTTGAGTTTCTTGGGTCAAGAGTTGACAAGGACCCACATGAGTTCATCAAGGAGATTCAGAAGATCACCCATATTATAGAGGTGACGGGGGAGGAGTGTGCAGATCTATCCTCATATCAGTTGAAGGGGGTTGCTAATATTTTGTTCAGGCAGTGGAAGGATGGCCGAGGAGTCGGAGTGGGTTCCATTATTTGGGATGAGTTTCTCACCACATTCTTAGATCAATTCTTTCTCCAGGAGATGAAGGAAATCAAGGTAGCTAAGTTCGTGAATTTGAAATAGAATAATATGGAATTTCAAGAGTATGCTCTAGAGTTCACCCGTTTGTCCAAGTATGTGCCAGAGATGGTGGCCGATCAGAGTGTTCAAGTGAGCAGATTGGTGAATAGGGTAGCGAACTACTTGGTATAGGATTGCAGCACCATTATGCTATACTAGGACATTGACTTCTCCTAATTGGTTTTGTATGCCCAGTAGATAGAGGCAGTGCATATGAGGGAGAGGTAGAGAGAGGCTAAGAGGGCCAGGAAAAATAGTGTTGGGTTCTCCAAGTAGAGGTTGGGTGATGGAAATCGTCAAAAGTCCCACCAGAGATCATCAGCCTCAGCACCATCCGTATTGAGTATGCCATCTAGGTCTAGGCATGATTAGAGAGGACGGGTATCGCGCCTCGAGGTTAGGGGAGCCAGTCATTGGAGCCCAGTATCCCATTTTGTGACAGGTGTGGTAGGAGACACATCTAGCCAGTGCTTAGCGGGAACAAGTGCATGTTTCGGATGAGGTAAGCTCAATCATATATGCAGGGATTGCCCAGTAGCCAGATAGGGCGATGATATCAGAACCCTTCTCAGTCTCTACTCAAGTCTGTCGCTCAATCATGCCTCAATGAGTATACAGAAATTGCCCTATCACAGTCCTTCAAAAAATCACCTCAATAGATTAGTAGAGTTAGACATGACAGATTTTGATTTTATCTTTTGCATGGATTTTCTACATTTATGTTATGCCTCCGTGAATTATAGAACCCGTGCAGTAGAGTTTCGATTTCCGGGTGAGCCAGTCCTAGAGGGGAAGGGTAGTTCAGTTGTGCTTGTAGGTCACTTTATTTCCTACCTTAAGGCTTGAATGGTGATTTCTAAGGGTTTTTTTTCTACCATCTAGTTTGAGTTAATGATGCGACATTCAAGACCCTGACTCTCAAGTCAGTTCCTATCGTGTGTAAGTATCTGGAGGTGTTCCCAGATGATCTACCCGGAGTCCTTCCCGAGCAGGAGATCGACTTTGGTATTGACCTTCTTCCTGATATTCAGCCCATATATATTCCTCCTTACATAATGGATTCAATTGAGTTAAGGTAGTTGATGGAATAGTTGAAAGATCTCTTAGACAAGGATTTTATCAAAGCTAGAAAATCCCAATGGGTTGCACCAGTTCCCTTTCTTCAAAAGAAGGATGATTTTTTTCGTATGTGCATTGGCTATCGGTAGTTGAAAAAGGTTACCATCAAGAACAAGTATCCTCTTCCCAAGATTAATGATTTGTTTGACCAACTTTAGGATGCTAAGTGCTTCATAAAGGTAGATCTCAGGTACGGTTATCACCAACATAGAGTTAGAAAGAGTGACATCCCAAGGACAACCTTCAGGACCCAGTAAGGTCACTATGAGTTTAGAGTTATGTCTATTGGACTAACAAATGCTCTTATAGCTTTTATGGATTTAATGGACAAGGTATTCCAGCCATATTTGGACATGTTCAAGATTGTGTTAATAGATGACATTCTCATATACTCTCAGAGCAAGGAAGAGCATGTCGCTCATTTGAGGATTATGCTATAGACTCTCAAGGATTGCTAGTTGTTTGCTAAATTTTGCAAGTGTGAGTTTTGGTTGGACTCAATAGCATTTTTGGGTCATGTAGTGTCAAGTGAGGATGTAAACGTAGGCTCTCAAAAGATAGAAGTTGTGAACAATTGTCCTAGACCAGTTAATCCTTTGGATATCAGGAGCTTCTTGGGTTTAGCTGGTTACTACAGAAGGTTTTTTGAGGGATTTTTGTCCATTGCAGCACCATTGACTAAGTTGACCCAGAAGAAAGTAAAATTTTAGTGGTCGGATGCATATGAGAAGAGTTTTCAAGAGTTAAAGACTCAATTCACTTCAGCCCCAGTATTGACCCTACCCGAGGGTACAGATGGATTTGTGGTGTATTGTGATGCCTCTAGAGTAGGTCTTGGGTGTGTGTTGATATAGCATGGTAAGGTCATCATGTATGCCTCTAGATAGATTTAGACTCTTCATAAGAATTACCTGACGCATGATATGAATGGACAGTGGTGGTGTTCACATTAAAGATTTGGAGGCACTATTCGTATGGGGTCCATATTTATGTGTTTACAAACCACAATAGCATACAATACGTGTTTACCTAGAAGGACCTGAATTTGTGACAAAGAAGGTGGTTAGAGCTTCTTCAGGATTATGACATGGGTGTTCTTTATAATCAGGGCAAGGCCAACATAGTAGCGGATTCTCTTAGAAGGATATCTCTAGAGAGTGTTTCTCATGTGGAAAATGGAAGGAAAGAATTGGTGAAGGATGCGCACCGCCTTGCTCGATTAGGAGTTCATCTTGTTGATTCCAAAGACAATGGTTTCTTTCTTTAGAATGGTTCGGAATCTTTGTGACTAAGGTCAAGTCTAGACAAGATAAGGATTCGATCTTGGTAATGTTGAAGGAGGTGGTTCAGAATCATAAGGTAGAGGTCTTCTCTCAAAGGGGAGATGGTGTACTTCGATATCAAAGTCATTTGTTTGTTCCAGATGTTGATGAATTGAGAGATCAGATGTTTTATAAGGCTCATGGTTCCCTATATTCCATATATCCAGGAGCCACTAAGATGTACCATGACCTACGGAAAGTCTATTAGTGGAATAGTATGAAGCGGGACATAGCAGAGTTTGTGGCTAAGTGTCCGAACTGCCAACAAGTGAAAGCGGAACATCAGAGACCTGGAGGTGTGCCACAAGACATCACTATTCCCACCTGAAAGTAGGAAGAGATCAATATGGACTTCATCACAGGGTTGCCTCGTACACGTCAACAATATGGCTCGATTTGGGTAGTAGTGGACAAGTTGACTAAAGCAGTTCATTTTCTATCGGTCAAAACTACCGATTCAGCTGAGGCCAATGCCAAGTTGTACATTTTGGAGTTAGTTTGGTTGCATGGTGTTCCCTAGTCAATCATATTAGAATGAGGTACTCAGTTCACTTTGCAGTTTTGGAAGTGATTTTAAGATTTGGTACTCTGGTCAACCATAGTGTAGCTTTTCATTCGCAGATGGATGGTTAGGCGGAGTGAACCATTCAGACTCTTGAGGATATTTTGAGGGCATGTGTGATTTACTTCAAAGGTAGTTGGGATAAACATTTATCTCATATTGAGTTTTCTTACAACAACAGTTACCACTCTAACATTCAAATGGATCTGTTTGAGGCTCTTTATGGGTGAAGATGTAGATTGCCTATTAGTTGGTTTGAAGTAGGTGAGGCTACATTGATAAGGCCAAATTCAGTCCATGAGGCTATGGAGAAAGTTTAGCTTATAAGGGAAAGGCTGAAAACAACTATGAGTTATCAAAAGTCCTATGCAGATGTGAGGATGAGAAAACTTGAGTTTGAAGTTTATTATTGGGTGTTCATGAAGGTATCTCTTATGAAAGGGGTGATGAGATTCGAAAAGAAAGGGAAGCTTAGTCACCGATATTTTGACCCATACAGGATTGTGAGACGCATTGTCAAGGTGGCTTGTGAATTAGAGTTGCCCTTAGAGTTGGCTTCTGTACATCTAGTCTTCTATGTGTCGCTCTCGAAGAAGTGCATAGGTAATCCTACATTGATTGTTCCGATGGAGAAAGTTTGTGTGAATAATAACCATAGTTATGAAGAGGTTCCGATTGAAATTCTTGATCATCAGGTTTTGAATTATAGGATCAAAGAAGTAGCTTCAGTAAAGGTGTTGTGAAGAATTCAGCTGGTTGAGGGAGCTACGTGGGAAGCTGAAGTAGATATGATGGCTAAATACCCACATCTTTTCCCTTCCAGCTCAGTTCCAGCTTAAGGTACCAATTTCCTCCTTATAACTCTTTTAGTTTCATGTATAGTTCATGTATGTTAGTTTCTTGTATGTCAGTACATGTATGCATGAATCATGAATTCAGTTCCATCATGTGTTGCAGTTCCATCATTTGTTTCAGTTCCGTCATGTGTTTCAGTCCAGAGTTAGTCATTCCGTCAGTTCTCAACTTCAAATATTCAATATTTTGGATGGTAGTTCCTTTCCCCAGTTATTCAGTATGTTTACCTTCATTCAAGGATGAGTATTACTAAGAGGGAGATATTGTAATACCCAAATGTTCCTAAGACTATGTTCGGGATTTTAAAATTGCTCAGCAGGAAAAACCTACATTTTGTCTCAATATGATCGATGGTATGAGTTGTATGAGGATAGAATGACTCATAGGATGACCCGTAGTAAGGGCTCAATAGTTGGCCTTCGAAACCACGAGTCCTCACTACAAGTTGTGGTGTGTGGGTACGACTCATAGTACGGATCATAACAGGAACTGGGAACTTTTCAAGTGTTTATTGTATGAGTTGGGGGTATGACTCGTAGGTAATAGTTGCAGGTTATAGTAGTATTCATGGAATTTCTCAGAGAAGTGATGTGTTGGGACTTGTGCAGTACGGATGGATACCACGAGTCATAGGTCAATTGTACGACTCGTGGTACGAGTGGTAGAAGCTGGCAGTTCAGTTTTCCCTACGATTTCCTTAAGTGTATTCCCGTAATTCCTTAGCTTCTAAACCCTAAACTACGTCGTTTTATGCTCAATTTGGAGGTTTTTAAGAGGGTTTATACTATTCTAACCCATTCTCTCCCCATCCATGCTAGACTAGAGAATTCCTAAGGAGATCAACCCTAGATTTCTTCAAGTTTTCTCCAATTCTCTTGGGTTTTCAAGTAGGATTGTAGAATCAGATTACCCAGGTATGTAATCCTATGAATAAGATATTCCATTCATTCTCATGCCCCAATTTCACCTCAAGTTCATGAATTCAAGTCTTAAAGTCAAGTTTATGATCTTATGGGTTTTTAATACAATTTCATGAATTTATCTATGATTTATGTATGGGTCAATTCCCTTTATGTTTTAAATGATATTTTAAGATTCATGGGCATGCTTTACTTAGTTTGAATTACAATTCATGATCTCTAGTTTTGAAATTATTATGTCCTATTATTCAAGTTTCATGAAATGTTAAGGTTATGATCTATGTTTTCAAGAATGATGAGATGTTTACCATGAATGAATTTTTATGAATTACCCATGTCTGAATCCATGATTTTTTACTAGCAAGATTATTTCAAGCATGTTAAATTTTTGGCAAGCCCATATGATCTAAGTATGTTTTCATGATTTAGTTCATGTTTATGATTTTAGCTTATCACATGGTTTTGGAGTCTAGACTCCCACTTTTCAGCTTGTGGTATGTTTTGAGACAAGGCTCCTTATATTAACATTTTAGACTATGTAATGTCATGATCAGCTTCATTGAAAAATGATGGTTCAACTTCATTGAAAAATGATGGAGAGCATATGCGTATTTTTGGGAGTAGTGTCAGGCACTGAGTAGCCAAAGGGTTCAAGTATACCCCGGGCCTTAGAACTACGTACCAATTAGGTTTAATTAGATTTATTGGGACCTTCCTTGTGAGTTTTCCCCTGCCCCCAAGTGGCATTCATCTTGATATTGATATCATGGTAGTTCCCTTAGCCCTTACAAGGCTTTGGATTGCTATATCCACTTGAGTGTAATAATTGGGATCACGTAAGCTCTATTGTGATTATGTCGGTTACATGAAGAGTCTTCAATTATTCCTCATGATTTCAGTTATACATGTTCATCATTTATGATATTACGTTTTCAACAAGTTTGACCAATGTTTAGTTTATTAGTTTTACTTATGATCATCAATTTCAGCTTTGGGTCATTCATTCAGTTATGAAGTTTAGTTATCTTTATTCATGTTTTTAAGATATCAGCATGCGGTCCTTGCTCTCAGAATATTTTAGTGATATAATTCATGTTATGCATGTTCTCAGTTTTATTACTTAGCATGTTTTACTTACCTTGCATACTCAGTATATTCCAAGTACTGACTGCATACTTATGATGTTTCCTTTCATAATATAGGTTTATACGTTCAGGTTCAGTTTTTCCACTAGCCATTTTTCATAGTTTAGTCCAGTTCACCTATTGGTAAGTCCTCATCCTTCGAGGACCTTCTATTAGTCGTGTTGTTTCTATTTTAGTTTCATACTTTAGTGAGCTAGTTGGGGGGTGTTTGTCATGACCCGAACGTAAATCCAGATCTTAAACAAGGGACAAGGAGCCCTAAAAGACCCCAAGTCGATCCATGGCATGAGCATACATCTAATTCATTCACATGAGCAGAAGTATTAACATAAGGAAATGAAATCATGACATAATAACAAAGAAAGACAATACATGATCCATACGTGACGGATGAATACAACTTATAATCTGAAAAGCCTCTAGTCATGAAAGACGGGCTGATGGGATAATACCCCAACTAACCCTTCAATATTGAAACTTAAAGGGAACAATAAAGTATGAAAATATGGCCCTCGAAACATGAGGACTCACCAAAGAAGCTGATAGTGAACACTGAAGACCTACTGAGGAAGGTAAGCCTGAGAGCTGGGTCCTGTATCATGAAACGATACAGCATAGAGAGTATGCGGTCAATATTTAGAGTGTATCGAGAATGCAAGGTAAGTAAAATGGATATTTAAAACTTATAAATCTCATAGATGATCATAAGAGTAGGACATCATGCTCATATCGTAAACATCGTAACATAACATAATGCTCAAGGTTTTAAAAACATTCGTAATACATCGTAATCATAAACATAGGAGAAAAAAACTTTACTTAACATGACTTGAGCCGACATACATAATCATAATGTGCATAAATCATGATGAAAAGTGGGATATTCTCTTAACTGACATACCCCATATGAGCACACATGAATTCCGACTTGTAAACCTAGTTAGGAGGTCGTTCGTACCTTTCCAAGGGTAGAACCATGAAGGGCGTGATATCACCATAAAAAGGGACATTTGGGTCGGGGACAGTCACAAAGGAGGTCCCAACATTCTTACTGTGGCACGTAGTTTATGAGATCCGGGGCATAACCTGGGCCCGGAACCTACTCGGTGTTCGATACTACTCCCAAAACATATATATAGTGCTCATAGTATAACATGCATGAATTCATGGGCTAGTTAAATGATGATAATCATAAACATACTTGTACATATGTGAACTAGCCATGAAACAACGACCATGAGTTTGCCAAAACATAATTCATGCATCATAAAGTTCATACATACTTGTAGATCATACATATAGCTTGAAATTCATAAAATCATGATGGGTAATTGACTAAATCAATATTTTAAATTGTAATTCAAGTTGGCTCATAAATATCACTAATGGAAAGTAGATCATAAGTCGACTCATCATGGATCATGCATAATTAGGCTTAATTTCACGAGAACTCAATAATCGATAACATTATAAATAAGTTAAATTAAAAAATCTGATTACACCCCATAGAATACGATAAGGTTGGAAAATCACAAAACCCATTAACAATCATTAGATTTTTATATAAATCTACTTCAAAACCTGATGTCGCCCAAATTACCCCTCGCAATTGAGATATAAGCGGTCGATTGTCAAATATACTACCCAACAAAGGTTGAGGTCGATCTCACAGGGAATATGCTAAAAACTTAAGTTAATGTGAATAACTGTTACTATTGACTTACTTATTTCCAAAAGGGGGAAAATATGGTATAATAAACAAAAGTAAAATTACTGAATGCTAAAACCAAATTCGGTTTGTACTCAATTAACGACTTGACTAGGATTGTGTTCCCCAAGATTTCATAACCACAAGACTTATACACTAGTGGTCTATTCCGGTGTTTAACATGCAATATTGGTAATTAGGTTCACCTAAATGGTTGGTCCCCTATCTAGATGATTATCACCACGAAACTTGGTCCGTATACGGGTGTACTTTAGTTGACCCTTACCTTTAATTCCGACTTTGATCCAGTGTACATAATGAGGGACATGACGATTCGTTTCTTAAAGACACGAATCATTAAGTCGCCCGTTGCTCCCCTATTTTCTGTAGTTCTCTTCACTAGTTGATTGAACGAGTCATCGGGTCAGACGACGACTCGTTCTATGGCTTTTTGCACCAGAACCGAAGTTCCAATTTTTGGTTCCAACTTCAGATTTTCCATCTTATTCACTTTAACCCATCAAATAACGTAAACACTAAATTTTTCTTACATTTAAAACTTGGGTATCCTCCCAAGAAGCACTTGATTTAACATCGCGACACGACGTGGGTGTTTTGGTTACCCAGACTTCGCCAAAACACCTCCATGGGTGGCCTCCCATGCAGCGCCTGATTTAACGTCGTGATACGACTTAATCACCCCATGTTACTCAAACTTCACTCAGATTCCACAGATCTACCAGTTTATGTTCTTCATTTCTCCCCAAATACGCTTTTACCCGCTGACCATTTACCTTGAACCACTTTCCTTCATGATTTTCCAATTTTATTTCCCCATAGGAGAATACTTGCACCACTCGAAAAGGTCCCAGCTACTTAAACTTCAACTTTCCAGGAAACAACCAAAGTCTAGAATTAAACAAGAGCACCATATCACCCGGACTGAATTCTCTTTTCTCAATTTTACGGTCATGCTGAATTTTCATTCTTAGTTTATAAATTTCAGAACTCACATAGGCTTTCAAATGAAATTCATCTAACTCATTCAACTAATCAAGCCTTAAGTTCGCAGATTCGTTCCAATCCAAATTCAGCTTCTCGAGCGCCCACATAGCTTTATGCTCAAGTTCGACCGGGAGATGACATGCTTTACCATAAACAAGCTGGTACGGAGACATACCTATAGGAATCTTGAAGGCTGTCCGATAGGCCCGTAAAGCATCATCTAGCTTTCTTGCCCAATCTGTCCAGTTTGCATTCTTAGTCTTCGCCAAAATAGTCTTTATCTCCCAGTTGGTGACTTCAACCTACCCACTAGACTGCGGATGATAGGGTGTGGCCACCCTGTGTTTGACCCCATATTTTTCCAATAAAGAGAGAAACAACCTGTTATAGAAATGTGAACCCCCATCACTAATGATGGATCTGGGGGTCCCGAATCTGGAAAATATATTCTACTTCAAGAATGTTGTGAGACTCTTCCCTTCATTTTTTGGTAGAGCAACTGCTTCAACCCATTTCGAAACATAGTCAACAGCAACAAGAATATACTTCATCCCATTTGAGCTCACAAATAGACCCATGAAATCAATGCCCCATACATCAAATAACTCAATAACAAGGATGGGAGTAAGAGAAAGCTCATGCCTCCGTGATATGCCTCCTTGTCTTTGACATGCATCACATGCCTTTGCAAAATTGTGCGCATCCTGGTAAATGGTTGGACAATAGTACCCACATTGTAGAATTTTGTGGGTTGTGCAGATCCCTCTGTGGTGGCCTCCAACAAGGGATGAGTGGCAAGCCTCCAATATACTCAGCATCTCTACCTTGGGTACGCATCTCCTAATAACCCCATCAGCACATATGCGAAATAAGTAACGCTAATCCCAAAAGAATTTCTGCACAACAGACATAAACTTCCTCCTCTGGTGAAAAGATAAATGCTCCGGTACAACATCACTCACCAGATAATTAGCAAAGTTTGCAAACCATGGGATGAGATCTTTAGATGCCGCTAGAACCTGCTTGTCGGGGAACGCATCATCTATATCATGCTCATTTCTAAGTGCTGCATCAGATTCTAATCTGGATAAGTGGTTCGTAACCTAATTTTCAGTCCCTTTTCGATCTTTTACCTCAAACTCGAACTCTTGTAGCAGTAAAACCCATCGAGTTAATTGTGGCTTGGTGTATTTCTTTTCCATCAAATATCTCAACGATGCATGGTCTATGTGGACTATCACCTTAGTTCCGAGCAAGCACGAAACTTCTCAAATGCAAAAACTACAGCCAAAAACTCCTGTTCTGTTACGGTATAATTTTTTTGAGCTGCATTAAGAGCATTTCTAGCATAATAAATGGGATGAAAAATCTTTTCACGCCTTTGACACAACAAAACTCCTAGGGCCACACCACTAGCGTCACACATAACCTCAAAAGGAAAAGACCAGTCAGGTGCCACTATAATGGGGGCTGTGGTCAATCTCTCTTTCAGGCATTCGAATGCCTTCAGACATGCCTCGTCAAAAACAAACTTCACCTCCTTCTTGAGTATTTTACACAATGGATGTGCAATTTTATAGAAGTCCTCGATGAATCTTCTGTAAAAACCTGCATGGCCCAAAAAATTTCGAACACCTTTCACAGAAATTGGTGGTGGTAGACTAGCAATCACCTCAATCTTGTCCCAGTCTACCTCCATACCCTTACCAAAAATCTTGTGGCCTAGCAATATTCCTTCCTTGACCACAAAATGGCATTTTTCCCAGTTAAGCACCAAATTTGCCTCTTCGCATCTCTGAAGCACCCTATTCAAATGAGACAGACAATCCTCGAATGAGTCACCCACCATGAAAAAAATCATCCATAAAGACTTCAATGATGTCTTCCACTATGTCAGAAAATATGGACATCATGCAATGTTGAAAAGTGGCGGGTGCATTACATAACCCGAACAACATCCTCTTAAAAGCAAATGTACCATATGGACAAGTGAATGTGGTCTTCTCTTGGTCTTCGAGGGATATAAAAATCTTATTGTACCCCGAATAACCATCAAGGAAACAATACCATCCTCTACATGCAAGTCTGTCTAACATCTGGTCCATGAATGGCATCGGAAAGTGATCTTTCTGCGTCCACCGGTTCAGCTTTCTATAATCCGTGCATACTCTCCAACCGGTGACTGGTCTTAGAGGAATGAGCTCATTGTTCGAATTTGGGAACACCGTGATTCCTCCCTTTTTCGGTACACACTAGACTGTGCTCACCCGTTTGTTGTCCGCAATAGGATAGACCACACCTGCATCCAGCCACTTTATGATTTCCTTCTTGACCACCTCTTGCATAGTTGGATTCAACCTACGTTGATGTTCAATACTCGCAATGAAATTTGGTTCTAGCTAGATCTTGTGAGTGTAAATACCAGCTAGGATTCCAATAATATCTACAATGGTCCACCAAAGGCTTTTTTGTATCTCTTCAAGATGGAGACCAAAGCCTCCACTTGCCATTCCTCAAGGTCAGCTGTAACAATAACCTGTAAAGTGTTACTGGCTCCCAAAAATACATACTGTAAATGGGATGGGAGTGCTTTGAGCTCCAACATTGGAGGCTCTTCAATAGATGGCTTAACTGGTGGGGTCACCCGATTTTTCAAATAAAGATCGATCTTATTTGGAGTGTAAGTGTATGACCCAATGCCAGTAAGTGCATTTACAATCTCCTCACTCCCATGAATCTCCTCAGCCCCAATGTCCATCAACACGGCTGCTAGGTCATTGAGAAATAATAACTCCTCCATGGGTAAGACCTGATAGATACTAAAACAAAAACAAAAAAAACTTAAAAGGGAAACAAGAACCAATGGTAAAGCAAACACAATTAACAAAAGCCTTAGCCGTATTCCCGGCAATGGCGCCAAAGTTTGATGTCGCCAGTTACACCTCGCAATTGAGATATAAGCGGTCGATTGTCAAATATAGAAGCCAACAAAGGTTGAGGTCAATCCCACAGGGAATATGGTAAGAACTTAAGTTAATGTGAAAAATTGTTACTATTAAATTACTTATTTCCAAAGGGGGAAAATATGGAATAATAAACAGAAGTAAAATTACTGAATGTTGAAATCAAATTCGGTTTGTATTCAATTAACGACTTGACAAGGATTGTGTTCCCCAAGATTTGATAACCACAAGGCTTATACACTTGTGATCTATTCCGGTGTTTAACATGCAATATTGGTAAGTTAGGTTCACCTAAATGGTTGGTCCCCTATCTAGATGATTATCCCCACGCAACTTGGTCCGTATATGGGTGTACTTTAGTTGACCCTTACCCTTAATATCATATTAGCTATCCCTTGACAAGTTCAAGCTATTAGATGAGGGTTGATAGCCTAAAATCTCCGTTGTTAATCCCTTTTCCCTTTCATTACCGCCTTGGTACGATAAATAAGAATAAGGCAAGTGTAATGTTTGCAACCATCAATAATCAATCAAAACGAAGGGAAAATAATACATGCATAAAACCTCGTTCAAGAATAACTAAGTGTTTTACCTATGTGTGTTAATTCATCTTGGTTCCCACAAACCTAGTTTATGGGTTTAGCTACTCATGCTTGTCTTATCGCAATCACAAAATATTAAATAAATCATAATTGCAACTCATAAATTATCGTACAACAAAAACCACATATATTGAATAAAACTCCAAAATTGATTAATAATTTCCAATATTGCTTTTAATCCTCAAATTCAAGAACAAAATCGTAAAACTCATTTCTTGATTCAAGACAATCGAACAACACCAAAATCCTATATAAAATCTACTCTCTAAATTATTCTCCAACTGTAACTAATCATTTTTCAAAAATAAACCTAAACTCTGTATTTATAGTTCCAAGAAATACTTTTCCTAATTAAAACTGGAAACCAGGTCGGCAGTGGCAATGGGCTTGGTGACGATTCATTTAGCCTTCTGATGAGTCATTCCTTGCTTAAAACAATCGTCCTCAACAACATACCCAGTTGTACCAACGGGTCGCCTAACTACTCGTCGTGCCTGAGCACGAGTCGTTAGGTCCCTCGTGGTCTAATTCCTCAAAAATTCCAGTGCGCCTTACAATTGGTCCCAGTGATTTGCCAACGAGTTTTTTCTTTATATGACGACTCATTGTGTCTGTCGTCAACTTCACTGGTCACTTTGTTAAGATTATCTCTCTTAGCCTTCACGATTGACCTCATGACTCGTTACTAGGTGTAACGAGTCGTTTCCTCAACTCGTTAGGTACACCGTCTTTTCTTCTTCAAACTTCAACTTTTTCCCATGCCTTCAATAATGAGTTGTGCCTCCTGCCAATGACTCGTGAAGTTCTAGCAGTTACTCTTTCAGTTATTTTCAGCATTAATCCGCCCGATTCACTTTTGAACCTGTTTTCCTACAACATTAAGCACAAAAAACATCATACCCATATAAACACACCTGGAATGTGCATAATTCTTTGTTTTAAGCATCAAAAGTGCAGTTAAATCACGACACATCAACACCCTCAACTTAGAACTTTTGCATGTCCTCAGGCAAAAACAAAATAAAATAAAACAAACTAAACTACTTCGACGCTTCAATAGAAAGAACTTTAGGAAACTTACGACAATCCAATAATACATCAAAATAAAATTTTCTAACCCCTCCCTCATCGTATCAACTCAAATCACTATGCATATGCAAAATTTCCAACTAT
>JACEIK010009435.1:0-32687 GCA_018107945.1 Datura stramonium
AATATATTTTTATTTAATTTTAAAGATATTTTTAACTTTTTTTCCAAATTGAAATAAGCCAGTAACTCTTAAGGACTAAAATTATTATTTTCAAGAAACTTACCTTTGGGAAATCTTGATTCTTTTCGCAACTTTAAATACACTTGAAAAGGATTTTTTCATAAAAAAGAAGCTTGATGCCAGTAAAAATGGAGGGGAAAGAAATTGGGGAGACCCTTCTCTGTAGAACCAAGCCAACATTGAAGAAGAAGACCTGTTGGGTGAACTAAGACTCTTTCTTTCTTCCTTTCTTTCTTTAAATGTTCTTTAAATCAGTCAACCGGTCAAAAAGCTGTCATGTTACACTGAAATCTCACAGTTCCCATTGTTAACTGTGGCACTGAAGGCGCTACTAGTCCTTTGCGTTTTCACAATTTATGTCCAGAAACTTGTCCTGCGTCATTTATTGGGTTTGGGGTCAAAATTACTGGCTTCTCTTTCTCTGATTCCTTCATCAAGTACAAACGCAACGGATATCCACCGAACTTGCGTACTGGGATCGGAAACCCTAGCTCATCCCTATTCCGTTGCATTCGCCGGTAACAGCGCTGTTCTTTTAGACATTTGTATGAATTTTTCTCTTGCAAGAATGATTTTGAAAATTGCCCAACTCCAAGAATACAGTCTGAATGTACATAAATTTCTGCATCCTTTTAGTTAATCTATTTTTGATGAATCGATTCCCCTTTAGTTGTGTCGGTTTGATTTTCTCAAGATGGAGTTAAGTGTGTGAGATTGAATTCAAGAGTTTGCTTTGCTTGATTAATAATTGTTAATATTAAGTACTCCCTCCGTCCCCTTTTTGTTGTCATATATAAAATATGTGCTCTCAAAGGGTGATGAATGAGCACAATTTTGTGTCCACAATTTGGCCACAAATTTAAAAGGACCATATTAGTAAAATTAGGTATTTATTACTAATAATTAATAAATAAATTGAAAAGAAATTTTAAATTTTTTAAAATAAGGTAAAAAAAAATAAAAAATCAGTTCATAGTGTGAACAGAGATTTGTGGCTATTGTGACCAAAATTTTTGTGGTCATTTGAATTTTTCCGTTCCCAAATACTTGTCAATTTAAAAAACCAAGAGAGAATTAGTTATATTTTTCCAATTTTACTCTTAGTATTAATTATTTTAAAATTAAGAGGCACGTAAATAGATAAATATTGAAGAATTAATAAGGGATATATTACCCCCTTCGTTTCAAAATAAGTGATGTTTTGGTCTTTTGATTTTGTTTCAAATAAGTAGTGTTTTACATAATCCAGAAGAATTAATGATGTTCTTCCAGTTTTACCTTTATTTAAATGGAGAGAGTTTTACAAAACCAACAAAATACTAAAAAAGATATATCTTTTTCAAGGTATTTATTAAGGGTAAGTTGGTAAAATTACATTTTACTTTCTAGGATTGAGTAGTTTTCTCAAGGGGTGTGCCAAACTAAAAACACCATTTATTTTGAAAAGGAGGACTTGAATTACGTTCTTAATTAATTTTTCTTAAAGATTGTGCAAAATCTTATCTTGACCACTAGAAGGGAACGGAGGGAGTAGTTCATCTCTTGTGAGCTTGATGTTTAAAGGTTACAACTAGAAATTTTGTGCAGGCTACACTTCGTTCTGCTATTTGATCCTATATATTGTATTTGAGTGGAGCAGAAGCAGGGGCAATTGGTATCAACAAACAGTGACTAGTCTAGTTGCAATCTCTTTATTCTAGTGTTCCCATTAGCTCTAGTAGAATGCTTTATGATCTAATCGCAATCACTTTAGTCAATGCATATTCTGTAGTCTCCAGTCAATGAGTGCATATGGCCAGTTATGATAATTGCCTTATTAGTTGTTGCTAATTTGATTTGTAAGAAAAAGCGAATGGTAATGTGCATTTTGGAGATTCCTTGAAAGGGTGCAGGGTCACTTCAGACTCGAGAATTTATGGTCATGGAGCTTTGCATGGGAAATAATACTCTTCGGTGTAGGGTGATACGAAAACGTGTTTTCATCCGAACTTGTGGGAAGAGATACAAAATCATGTAGTAGTATCTCTAGAATAGGCGATGGTCGCCATGTTCTTTATTTTACTAATTTGTGCCAACATAATGTCAAATACTCGTGGTCCTTGCATTCTTTTCTAGGAAGAGCAGTAGATGAAGATTATTTACCTTATCCAAAAGAATAAAATGAAGATCATTTCTTTCTCACTCTTCCACTTCTCTATCTACTATATTCATGCTAACATCCTTATTAACATGTCTACAAGATGATTTTAAGATGGATGTAATTTTATAAAATATTGGACAAGATTAGAAATAACCATGTTTTGGCAGAGTGGTATATGGCACTCGTAGAGGATGAATGAGAGATGGTCACCTGAGATGGTTTGACCTTGTCACCCATAGACCTTCGGTTGCACTGAGGCATGCGAAAATATAATGGTTAAAGTTTATTGAACGAGACGAGGTAGATCTAAAATCACATGGAAAAAAAAGTTGTCTTACAAGACATACAAGGTCTCAAATCGATGCAGATTAGGCTTGCTATGCCTACTAGTTGGGTTGAGGCTTAGTTGTTATTGTTATATTTATATTGAGTCCAACAGTTGTTAGGAGCCTTTTAATTAAGTTGCAGACTCGTATATGTAGCAGGTACATGTTAGATATACAGATCCTCTAAGTTTAGGTAGAAAACATATTTTCCTTGAAAAATAAATTATTTAGAATTAGAAATGAATCTGAAAGAAAGAAAAAAATGTGGGTGCGGTATATTGTTAGTCATAAATTATCCTGTATGGTGATTTTTTCTTTTCTACCATATTTCTGACCCATTTTTCTGAGACCTAGAAGTATGTCACAGTTAAATGCCTCAACATTTTTTCTAAATATGTTTCCATCAAACTTTGATCGCGCTGTACTATTTTTCCCTCTAATTGACAACTGGAAATTTGTTTCTGATACAATCATTGGAAATGGGTACTTTTGGTTTCTCTCTTGATCATGTTCTTTACTATTTATCTGGAAGGTTGGTATAAAACTTGAGAGCTGATACTGTGCTAAACAATTTGATAAACTTTGCCTGCATTATTTTTGCAGCTGTGAAATTGTACCTGTTGGAGTTTTAGTCAATATTCTTTAACTTATAAATCTTGCTATTTTGCTGTCAGTTTTTTCTTTCTATCATGCCCTTTGGTTACATTTGTTGTTTAACCGAGGGTCTATCGGAAACAACCTCTCTATCCCACAAAGGTAGGGGTAAGGTCTGCATACATCCTACCTCCCCAGACCCCACTTGTGGGATTACATTGGTGTTATGTTGTTGTTGTTATATTCTTTACCTTATAAAAAAATGTTATTGGTCAATACTGTTAGCTTTATGGTGCTACTCACTGTATTTTTATTGCCTGTGCAGGTCTTTTACTGATACTTGTCATTCATGGAAAGTGCTTACATGGATTCAAATGAAAACCCACAGATGTTACCACCTCCACCAGGGAGTTTTATTGATCGTGAAGAACTCATTCAACATGTTGGGGAGTTTGCGATATCCCAGGGATACGTTGTTACAATCAAACAGTCTAAGAAAGAAAAAGTGGTAGTACTTGGCTGTGACAGAGGAGGTGTTTACAGGAATAGGCGTAAGCCTGTCGATGAAACATCTAGTGGACATTCTCGAAAAAGGAAGATGGAATCTCGGCTAACAAATTGTCCTTTTGAGCTTGTGGGTAAGAAGGAGGACGGCTTGTGGGTTCTTACGGTAAAAAATGGATCACACAATCATGAAGCCTTAAAGGACATCTCGGAGCATCCTTCGGCTGGACGCTTCTCAGAGAATGAAGTAATGTTAATTAAAGAGATGACAGATGCTGGTTTAAAGCCACGTCAGATTTTGAAGAGGCTGAGGCAGACCAATCCATATCTTTTGTCGACACCAAAACATGTTTACAACATTAAAGCTAAGCTACGGCATGGGAATCTTAACGGTTGAGTCTTCTTTACCATCCTTATCGTTTAGTGCTTACTTTGTTTATCTCTTATAATCAGTTCTATTGTTAATTCTTACTATTGGGAAGTGTATTTCAGTTTAGGTGATTGTAGGTAATCCATCTTTTCTTGTTAAATCCTTTTTATTTTGCATCCCTTGGTATATAATGTTTTTCATCAATTACTTGGAACTTCGAAAATCACAATCACTTCAAGGAGGAAGTTTTTCTACTAGACTTAACCGGTATCTTACCTTTTTATGTTCTCCTGAATGGATACGAGATGTACTGGTCCATATGGCTTGTGGCAAAAGGCTGAAGTTGTGAAAAGCTGAAGTTCTTGTCCAAGAAATGTCAAGAGGCTTGGAACTTAAACTAATTATGTCTTCTTGTACTGCAACTTCTTTGCATTTACAAGTAAAATTTTTTTTCCTCATGAGGGTTTTAGATTGACACCAGAAGGCTGAGAATATGGTGCTGGCATCCTACAATAGACCCCTCCATGCAAAATGAAAATAATAAGTACAAAATCTGCTACTTAGTTAAGGAACTTGTAAGATCTTCTTTCAAAGTACTCTGTGGTACATAACAGCATATTCTTGATGCCGATGCTTATATAAAATTTTACCTTATCTGAAAAAATAAAATAAAATCAGCTGCTTAAGCAATGGTAGATCAGCCTATTTATCTAATTTAGGACACCTATCCCTCTTATAACTTATTCAACTAAACTGTCAGCTAATTTTAACAAAAATTGGAAGGTAGAGAATGAGATACTTCATGCGTTTGGTTAACCATGTGATTTTGGTGGGCCCCTACCATCTAATTTATAAGTTATAACCCACCTTGCAGGTGTATTGAGATGGGGAGCTGCTTTTCCATGGAAATACTTGTAATCTACTCCCTCCGTCCCAATTTATGCGATGTACTTTGACTGGACACAGAGTTTAAGAAACTTGGGATGACTTTTAAAACTTGTGATCTAAAATAAGTCATATATATTTATGTGACTATAAATCATCCCACTAAAGGTGAAATGAATATTTCAATATTAAATTATTACTAAAATATAGAAATGTGTCATTCTTTTTGGGACTAACTAAAAAAAAAGTGTGTCACATAAATTGGGACAGAGGGAGTAAAATCTTTTTTCTTTTCAATGTAGACCATTGCAAGTTCATCTAATTTTTTACGCCAGCCTTCATCTCTCGTGACTTATTCAACTGCAGTGTCAGCTTCTTTTATGCAAAAATGAAAGGTAGATAGGAGATACATACCTTGAATTTTTGGTTAACCATGTGCATTTGGGGCCCTGCCATATGACATTATGATTTAAAACCCACCTTGCAACTTTCCATTGGGAATGAGCGTTAACCAACTGAGTCTGCATATTGAAGTGTTAAATTATTCCAGGCATGAATATGGCATGCTATGTTGGTATTAGATCCCTGTTAGAGCCATAAGTTCATTGTTGTGAAAATTTTGTCACATCGGCTACCTGCATCCCCTTTTTGCCGTTAAATTGTTTAGATCTTCTTTTTTTCACAGATGTGAAACTCACTTCTTATTAGTTCTTGATGAATATTCTATGTCAGACTTTAGGGTACTAGTTCAAATAACACCAAATTCACTTGTTATTTCTGTTTTCTTCCTGGAAAAAATGGGTTTTGTGATACTTCTTTTAACTTGTCAACTAGAACAAACATAGTCATAAAGCATATGATATCTACCTATCCAAAATAAAAAAAGAAGAGAGAAATGAACTTTGTTGTGCTTAGGTGGAATGCGTATTTCATCTAGTACCACATCCTGCAAGAACTCCTGGATCAGTGAGTTGACTGTTTGCGTGAGTAATCCCCTATTTGCTTGAGTATCAACTTTATCAGGATGTGCTAACTTGGATGCCATTAGTCATCTTTGCACACCTTAATTGGTTTTATGCGAATTCTATGTGCTAGTACCACTATCATTTTGTAGCCATTGAGTGGGACTGCTCTTGATGCATAAAAATTGCTGATGGATAAAGAGTTTATTGCCTGTTTATTCAAGTTCTATGGGATATGTAAATTTCAACAGGTTGTTTTAAGAAACTTCTACTCCTTCAGTCGGAATCTGATATAGCTACTGGTATATTTTGACTTGAGTTTTTTCTCATACTGAATTATCTTCTGGTGTTGCTTTAGTGAGAAGATTCAAAACGTTGAGGCCTTGTACATCTTTAGAAGGAAACAGTCGGTCTGCAATGACTGCTGAGCCTTCTTGGAGGAGACACTATCCTCCGGTAAGGTTACTTGAATCTAATCAAACCATATTCCAAAGTAACTGCTTTCTCTTGCTCTTATATTTCTTTTCTTTTCCTCTTCTTATTCTCAAGAAACAGATATTTTGACGAAATTAATTCCTTTTAAGCTAATAAGTACTCCCACTGTTTCAATTTGTTTGGATTGATTTGGAGTACGAGGGTCAAACTAATTAATGTTCAGTGTGAATTCAGACATAGAATCTTCAAATTTTTTGAAATAGAACTTACATATTTAGAAACTACATAAAGGTATCGTAAGTTACAACAATTAACAGTTCAAAATATTTAATTATTTGAAGAAATTATGATCAAAGAAAATATCATTTGACTGTCGAAATAGTAACAAAGATAAACAGATTGAAATGGAGAGAGTATATCCCTCGAGACAAAAAATTTTGTAACTTCCAACTTCCTCCTAACCAAGGGGAAGTACGAAAAAGTTAAGTAGTCTCTAGTCGCTCTTTTTTCTAGATGCTTTCTAGTGCATTATTCTTGATAGGGAAATGATTATCTCATCTAACATGCAGGAAATTTCTTTGGGTTCTGGTCACTTAGCCTACTTAAAGTACTCCGATTAGTTATACAGTAATAGCTTGATTTTAAACAGTTCAAAAATGCGAATGAACTTGTGTGTGATATCAGAAGAAATGTGTAACAAGCTGTTTTGGTGAGTGATTAAGGGAGGTGCATAAATGTGAAATTTGTTCCTAGAGCTTGATCTCTCTGCTTATATTTTAATTGTGTCAATATATGTGCTACCAAAATTCTTCATATGTTTTGCTGTGTCTGCTTGTTTCTCTTCTTTCTAGTATCTGAATCTGCCTTTTCATTCTCACCTTTTTGTTATACTGAATTCTGAGTAAAATTGTTTCTGGATTACCAAGAATTACTGGAGATCTGTACTATTTATTGTTTTGTCTTTCCAAACCTGCTTTGATATGCCTTACTTGAGCCGAGGGTCGTTCAGAAACAACTTTCTACCTTTACAAGGTAGAGGTAAGATCTGCGTATACACCACCCTTCCCATAACCTCTCTTGTGGGATTACACTGAGTTGTTTGTTGTTGTTGTTGTTATTGTTGTTGTATATTATTTATTGTTTTTGGCGAAGTAAGTTGTGGGATTTAAAAGTATCTTTTTAAGGATTTAGTAGTGAAGGTCAATTTTTATTTGGTCTTTCTTTATATCTAGTACATTTAGACAAACGCGCTAAGCATATTCGGAAGTATCTTTGGATGCCTCTGAGATTTCCAAATTCGTTTACTGGGCATGTGTAGAGTCAAGTTTCTCTCGGTTGAGAAGTAGTCTCCATTCCCTTATTTTCTTTTGGTGTAATCAGAAAATTCCAATTCCTTGTTGTATAGAGGATTGGATGGAGTTTGTAGAGAATCATATTTTATAGATTCTTTACCTTTTGGTATGTCACTTGTATATGGCCAGCTAAGTTGCTCAAACTCGGGTGAGGGGAGTCCGATACGGGCGTGGATCTAGAAGTCGGATCCTTAATGATTTAAATAAATTTTAAGATTCGGCAATATGGATCCAGGTAAGGATACAGGTGGGAGGATACGGCTAAAATAATTCAAATATCTAAAAATAGAGTAATATGACTAAATTATGAGATATTTTGTGGAAAACTATAAGATATTCCAAGGAGAATATATTGATTAAGAGGAGAATATTCCAAAAGGGGAGATATAAGGAAAAGGACTAACATAGGAATTTCTATATACAAGGTATTCCATTGTCTTCAATTTCACCTTAACTTTTGTTTTGATTACAGAAATCATAGTATATATCCCGAATTTCTCTGTCGATTTGGGTCAAAGTATCCAAATTCGGTTGACCATATCCGGTATGGATCCAACACCAATATCCACACCCACATCTTGTTGACATGGGTGTGACACCGAAACTGAAGAGTCCAAGCAACTTAGACAGCCAGTTTGGCCATCTGCGGATGTGGCCATCTGAAGAGTCCAAGTAAATCAATATGAATTACTTGATAAAAGAAATCCAGTCTGTATTGTTTTCGGATTCTTTCTCCTTGGATTACATCTGCGAATGTGGCAATGATCATATTGATTTCAACTTTATGCTGAAATCACTCCATGACTGGGTTGCATCCTCCTTATGCCATTTTTATTTTTCTAACTCTGTTAAACTCTACGGCAGTCAGGACTTCCAGTTTGCTTGTTCATCTTTAAAGTGAAGGATGCTCAGTACTCCACGATACTGCTTTTAATGCAACAAATGATTTCTCCCTTTGATAAGTAGCATGAGCTGTTATCACTCTATTAGGGGAAAAGATAATTTTCTTTTAGTTTACAGGGCTTTTGCTTTTACACTTTTTAATATCCTTCCTTCCGTATCCTGAATTCTTTTTGTTCCCCAACATTGGTGTATAATCCTTCTCTTTTATCTCTGGGATGCAGGCATGGTAAGTTTTCTGGTCTTTGAGTTTAAAGGATTTTTTTGTCCAAACTTTTCTTGCAGAGGAACCCTAATCTTATTGGTGGTAGATTTGTTGACTCACAATCATCTACATCGATTGATGTAGTAAACCCTGTAAGTGCAGCTGTACAAATATGGAATACAATTTTCTTTGGTGGAATACTTTTAGCTAGCTTTTTATGACTGAAATCTAATGATAGGCAACACAACAAGTGATCTCACAAGTTCCTTTAAGTACCGGTGAAGAATTTAAGGCTGCTGTGTTTGCAGCTAAAAGAGCTTTCCCATTGTGGCGGCACACACCAGTTACAACCCGTCAGCGGATCATGTTCAAGCTTCAAGAACTTATTCAGAGAGATATTGTAGGTATCTTGGGATTTCTGTCATTCTTACATGGTAAACATATTGGTGTTTTCTTATAGAAGTGGTCACAATTATCATCTAGGATAAGCTTGCTTTTGCCATAGCTACTGAGCAGGGTAAGACTTTGAAGGATGCTTACAGCGAAGTGCAACGTGGCTTAGGTGAGTACCTTATTGTTTTTCATATTGAAAGTGAGACTTGCTCTTCTCCATTCCTTTGGAATTTGAATTCGTGCTATCTGAATGAGTTAGTAGTAAATCTTTTCTTATCATAAAGTAACATTTTAAAAATCTCACATTAGAAGGCCTTCTTTTACATTTTCTTGTGAGGAAGTTGTTCAATGAGTCTTGAGAAAACATGTATTGCTATTTTGTTGCCTAATAATCTAAAATTTTGTACAATTTTCATCGGCTGTCGATATTGAGAGGATAACCTTGAAATCCTTATGGTACTATTTTTTTTTACCCAGCTAATCTGTGAGAGCTAGTGCTTTTATATGCATCTGTCTGTCGCAAGTTAAAGTAGTGTGGATTTGCTTTTCCAGAGATCCTGGAGTGCGCTTGTGCTGGGGCACTGCTGCAGATGGGGGAGTTTGTTTCAAACATGTCAAATGGAATTGATACATTTAGTATCAGAGAGCCTCTTGGAGTTTGTGCAGGAATATGCACGTACACCTTCCCCGCTATGATTCCATTGTGGGTAAGCCTCACAACTTCCTTGATGTGTTTTCCTCGGTGTCTACTAATGTCTCTTGGATGATACTTCAAGGTTTGAGCCGTTTGGCAAGTGGTAAGACAGTATTGTTAACTAACTGATGACTTTGATGGTGTGTTCTTTTGCAGATCTTGCCAGTTGCGATTTCATGTGGCAATACATTCATTCTAAAGCCATCTGAGAAAGCTCCAGGTAATTGGTTGTTTTAGATAATTTAAAGGTGAATAGCTCTGAAGGACGTTAGTTTTACTGTAGTTACTTACAAAAAATCTGCATTCATTTCCATTGATTGTGTTATGGCTTTATTATGGTTATATTCCATAAGTAACCACCTGTAACCATTTTCTTGTTGCATATATTCTTGTCAGAGGAGACTAGTATGGTTATTAACTGCTTATAATGAGCCAGTAGTTTTGTTCTCATTCATAAGAATGAAGCTATATATGGATGCTGTAGATGACTAGTATGCCATAAGCTAATGAAAATTTTCAGAACCAACTGTACTGGTCATGTAAATTGCAAACAAATTTCTTCTTTAAGCATATTAAATTGAGAAATATGATATGAGGACAACCAATATTGCATACAACCATAATTCAAAATTTGAAATTGCTCATAGTGTCTATGCCCATATCCAGCGTATTTGATCTCACTGCACTAAGGCAACATAGTTGAGGGAATTTGAAGATACATTGATTACTTATTTTGCATTTCTTGTTACTATTTTACTTTGTGCCCCATTTTATGTTTCACTATGTTACTTTTAAAAAATGATAGTTTAGCTATGTTTTCAAAATCTATATATTGAAAAGTACTGTGAACCAGAACATCTGAAAATTTTCATATTGTTAACTTCTCCAGTTTTATTTTCAAAAGATTTATCAATTGACATAGATATGTCCAAATTGGACAATTGTGACCTCAAAAGTCAAGCTTTGCCCCATGAGGGGGAGGGAGTGGATAATACACATGTAGTTTACCCCTTTACTAATGCAATATTAGATTTTGAGCTAATTGAGGAATGGAGAATCTTTTAGCTTTTCCCTATAATATGTCTACGTTTGACTAGACACAAAATTTAAGAACAAAAGGAAGACTTACCAAACTTGTGATCGTAAATATGCTCTGACATTTCTGTGGCTATAAAAGCATGTAATTAAGGGTAAAATGGAAATTTTAAAGTTAAATTGTTTACATTTTTTTCTGGAACAAACAAACGAGAAAAGAGCACCATATTAAATGGAACATATGGAGTATAAGGATAAGGAAAGAGGACTAACTTTTCGAATAGAAGAAACTTAAAGTATGTCAATTTTTCGGGAAGAAGGGTCTAATATTTCATCCTTTCTTGTATTATCTATAGATTTATTTAATTGCTCCACCTTCTGCATATCTGGATAATATACCTCAGAGAAGGTTCTGATTAATGTATTTAATACTTACGAATCTACCTACTTTTCTTTCAGGGGCTTGCATGATACTAGCAGAGTTAGTAATGGAAGCTGGTTTGCCTAATGGTGTCTTAAATATTATTCATGGAACCACTGTAAGCTCCATTTTCGATGACTAACAATCGCAATTTCCCTCATTAACTTCCTTAATTTGAGGTCAATTACACATATCTGATTGTTATTTGGACTGGTTCTCGATCTTCACTTGCATGTATCGAATTGTTTGATTTGCTGATAAGCCAGTTCACTAAATTTTGGAAGCCGTGTTTGACCTCATATAAAAATGTTTGCCATCTTCTGTCGTTATAGAATTTATTCTTGGCACCATGTTTTTGATTAACATGATTCTTTGTTGTGCAGGACATTGTCAATGCCATCTGTGATGATGACAATATTGAAGTTGTGTCTTTTGTTGGTTCTGATGCTGTAAGTTTGACCCTTGGGTAACCACCTTTAATGGTCTGAAAATCATTGTACTTTTTTATACATTCTTTGGAGTGAAAACATTCCTCGAGGTAATGATGTATAGGTGTGGTGTTTCATTCTTTGGATCTCTGACCTTGCAAAACCTTGTATTAGTTCCCTTTGGTCATCCTAATTCTGCCTTTAGTGTAATGACTAACTGTTGATAGAGAGTATTAAAAACAACTTATCAAAACAAAAAGAGAGGATAAGCTGAGAAAGTTTGGAAGGGACTAAATAATAAGAATGTTCTCTAGAAGAAATTTAGTCATTAAAATTAACCAACCATAGCAAGCATATATAAGCTACAGATCCATCCTCTGATACTGTGATACTCATCCATCCCATCCCCAACTGGAAACAAAAGAGAAATAAAATGACAAGTTGCAGTATCTTATTGTAAACCAACCATAGCAAGCATATATAAGCTACAGATCCATGCTCCAATACTATGATGATACTCATCCATCCCATCCCCAACTGGAAACAAAAGAGAAATAAAATGACTAGTTGTAGTATCTTATTGTAAAGGTGATTTGTACTGTTTAATAATCTAAGTGTCCTCTAACAATGAAAAATGGAAAAAGAAACCAAAGAGCCCAAATGAAAAGAAAAAGAATAAAATAAAAAAGGACTGCAACACCAAGTATGTTGGGAAGATATGGTAAGCAACTAGGGAAAATCAAGTCTATAGTTAAGTATGGGTTTGGTTTTTCCAATCCTCGGCTTGAGAGGAAGTATTTTACTTATAGTGGCAAGTGGGATGATTCCAGCTATATACTTTTACTTATTGTGAAACTGTACATCCTTCATACTCTTCCCCTCTTGATTACATTCCACTTATTTAATGATTTGCAATTTTGCACTTCTTTATCCTGTCCATAACATATTCTTTATTCTCACAATTCAAGGCTCAACTGTATATGCGAGGCAGACCATTTGTGAACAACAGTAAATGTGCTAAGGTAAATGTAGATACTTTTGCTTGTAAAGATTGCTCCATGGATCCTTCATTTGTCTTGATTTACCATGTGAATAGGTGAAACATGGGTGTGGGCAGTTATGCTGATCTTTTTTCTTTTAATTGATGAGTCAGAAGATTTTTTTTGCACTACACCCAGATGGTGTATGTGATCTTTGCTGAAGTGTTTTAAGTGGCTTCCCTCACCCTACACTTTCATCCAGCATAAGCTTCATCTGTTTATGAGATGTTAGCGTGTACATCAAGCCTCCCCAAAAGTCTAACTAACTCTCTGCACAAATTTCATCTTACACCAAAAGCCTCAATAGTGGATAGACTCTCTATTCGTTCAAGATTTCTCCTGTGTTTTTCCCTCCACCAAATCCAAAAAATACAAAAGGATCAGTCTTCCATAACTGCTTTTCTTTTTCCATCTCTTTCATCATCTCCTTCAAATTTCTGGTGGTGCTAGGTTATGGAATCAACTACTATCTCTGTCTCCAACAAGATTTAAAATTTGTTACCGAAGTTTTCATCTTCGATAACAACATGATCAGAACATTGACTTTGTTTTTCAGTTCCACTTTCATACTAGATGTGTTATGCACAAAAGTTGAAATAATGTTCACACGGTTCACCATCTGCCCGAACAAGTCCACACACTAGGCATAGGGCTAGGCAGGTAGCTAACTCTCTTTAGGATCTCACCGGTTTCATGTCCATCCAATCTAGTAATGGAAGTGCATCCTTTCTCTTCATCATATACTAACTTATGTTACTCAGCACAATCAGATCACTCCAGATTTTCTCTAGAAGTATCTGTGATCACAGCGAGTACTGCTGAGGACTTGATTTGGCTGACAAAAGTTGAGAGAGGAGAGTTTCTTTCACTAAATAGCTGCTTACTTATGTGGATCTTTAAAATGTACTGGATATTCAGAAAAAGGAAAAAAAATGTATGTACACGATACTTGTACATACCCATATTCAAACATACTGGTAAACGAGTCCATGCAACATATTCTATTCTAATTGTTGCCAACTCACTGTTTTAACTTCTCTCCTCAGGCCAATATGGGAGCCAAGAATTATGCAGTTGTCATGCCTGATGCAAATGTTGATGCTACTTTGAATGCTCTAGTTGCTGCTGGTTTTGGTGCAGCAGGGCAACGGTGCACAACAATTAACACTGTGGTATTTGTTGGAGGCTCAAATTCATTCTACTCATCGTAATTCTGCAGTTTTCATCTGATCAACTCTCTTTTCTGCTTTTTTTTTTTAAAAAAAATTCCAGTTTGTCTCTTGTTTGTTGCTGAGGCAAGAATTTTCCAGTTTACTTGAAGGTGACTGTATGTCATATTCCTTCCTGATAATTATTGATGTCAAAAAGATTGTCACTTAATAACAGTTCATTCTTCTGGTACGTATGCATGACCTATGTTGCGCGGACTCTTCAAAATCTGTGCAACACCCGTGTCGACATGACATGGGTGTGGGTTGTGAGATCCATACCGGGTTTGGTCAACTTACCTTGGGTACTTTGACCACGTTCTATGAACGAGAAGTGTAGATTAATTGGGTATTTGATTTGATTTTTTGGTTTATGTCATATATATTACATACAGTTATAATAAACTATTAAAATGCTTTTTTATTACGCAAGATAAGAATAAAATATTTGTGTTTATAAAGAATTAAGTTTTATTAGTTTTAGTTCAATAAGTTTAGCTAATCAATATATATGTACACACGCACACACTCTTTATATGCCGTAATATACATTTATTGGCCATATCCCAGCACCTGTATCTGCACTTGGATCCATACCCCCAAATCCTAAAATTTATGTGATGAAAGACGGATACCCGCACCCGAGTCCAAGAAACATACTGCATGACTGCCATTAGTCTCTTCTTGTAAAGAAACATCTACCCTGCCCTTCTAAATTGTCTAAGATATCAAATGCTATGCACCCGGAAGGACAAAAAACATCCAAAATTTCTTAAGTTAACATGATTGTAAATCTTTTAGGTGTATAAACTCAAAATTTAGGGCTGTCTCTAACACTTCAAGTTAAAGCACTTTCATAGTAGAAAAACTTACATGCTACTTTAACATCAGACAAGAGGCTGATCACAGTTAGAGAAGTAACAAGTTTAGAATTTTAAGACTTATGATAGTTTGATAGGAGGTCTTTTCTCTTGTTAAAGCGAAACAAAGATTTAGCACTCCATTCTTTGCTTATGATTTAAGCAACCGATTGCAAGTTTTTTGTAAATTTAAAAGTTCTTCGATAGAGTTGAGTCTATCAAATTTCATTAGCAAGTACTCCCTTTGTTCCAGTTTATGTGTCACTCTGTCCTTATTAATCTGCTCCTAGAATGACACCATTATGTGATGTATGAAGAAGGAAGGTCATTGCTAGCACCGAAGGGTGTGGCCTAAGTCAACGAAGTAGGGGAAAACCCTGGAGACTATGGTTCAAATCTCAACGTAGACAATAAACATTCGGTGATTTCTTCCCATCTGTCTAAGCCTTAGTGTTGGTTGACAAAGTTACTCGGTACGTGTGCTAGTGGAAGGTACTGGGTACCTGGTGGAATAGTTGAGCAAAGAGAAAAAAAAGGAAGGTGATTGCTTATAGTTTGGAGGAGTTAGATCATAGGGTGTTTCACTCTTCCTTTTTCGATGATAAATGCAAAAAAAACCATTAAATGAGTTTGAGTTCAGTAATTTCTTTTAGTTTAGTAAGGTTCAAGACAAAGTATGTACATTTTTTTCACATTTTAGTGGTGGACTTGTATATCCTTTTCCAAGTTCAAGTTGATCTTATACTATTTACTGCTCTAATCTTTACATCAGAGGCTCATCCATGCAAGATTGCTTTTCATTTTGCTGTTGCTTCTCAGTTATTTGATTAGTGCATATTAGCTGTATTTATATGCCGAGTGTCTTAATTATTCTGACAGGGAAAATAAACTAGCAGAACGTGCAAAGGTACTCAAAGTAACTGCTGGAACTGAACCTGGTGCAGACCTCGGACCAGTAATCAGCAAACAGGTGCATGAGTTGACCCTAATTTCTACTCCGGTAGGAAATTTGCAGTTGGTTACTGGAGTATCTTGAATTTGTACTGCAAAATTACCATGCAGTTATTGCTTTTTGTGTCGAGTAACTCCAGTGCTTTGATGAATGCTAGTGCTACCTTTAGTTCTCCTTCTTGGGTTCATTTATCTGATTATTTCGTGTGGCATCCATAGATCAAGGAACGGATATCCAAGCTAATCCAAGCAATTGTTGATAGTGGGGCAAAACTAGTTCTTGATGGGAGACAGATTGCGGTAATTTCACTTCTTTGCTGTTTTGTATTTTTCGATTTTTATGCTTCAGGAGTTGTTTGATGGAGATAACCTCATGCCCTCCCATAAAAAAGGGACCCTGGGTGAAAAGAGACCTGAGCTGGTTGAAAAATATTGGACTTGAAAGACTTGTTGAAAGAGACTATTGAAGTTGATGAATGTTTGGCGGTTGGTATTGTAATAGATGTATTTTATACTGGATTGTCCTGATAGTGCTACCTCGTGACTCGTGAGTATACTTGCATATGCTGTTAGTTGCAACAGTTCTTCTGAAGACATAATGAATGGAACTGATTGCAATAGGAAGTCAAACAGAGTCATGTTTCTTGTCTCCACTTGTAAGAGGCCTAAAGAAGTATAGAAGGTATCAATTTCTCATAATCTTTTTTCTTTAATTGAGGTCATGTTTTATGTCTCCAAATTAACTTCCTTAAATTGGCAAAATCTATAAGATTCCTTTTTGTTTGTTTTCTTGATTGACCAGACATATTAGTTTGATTTTGGTCATCTTTCTGCAAGAAAAGATAAAATAGGTAGTGTTGCAGACTTTTCCACCATTAGATTATTCTTTTGGATGTCAGTCTCCGTGGCAATGATTGCATTTTCCTTGAGAAACTCCTAAACATGGGAGAAGGAATGTGGTCTAATATGGAGTTCGTTTTTGCAACTTAAAGGTACCAAAGCTGCTTTCCTCTCTCTTAAACATTTGTGGATGACAAATAGGTTACCAAATACGAGTTAGGCAACTTCATTGGTCCCACAATATTATCTGATATCAAAGAAGACATTGAATGTTCCAAGGTAGTATCTAGTTTTTGATCTAGTTCCTTGAGTATTTTCATGCATGCATGGAAAAACTTTATTCTTGAGTGTTATTGTTCCTTTTGTGTGCAGGAGGAAATATTAGGCCCTGTTCTTCTATGTATGCAGGTTTGTCCTACATTTCTAAGGTTCGGGACCCCTGTTCGTTTGGTGCATTTTTTGTTGTTGTATCATTGAAACTCTCACCTCTTGGTCGTTTTAAGTGCAGGCTAATAGCATAGATGAGGCCATTAACTTTGTGAACCAAAATAAGTATTTCTCCATTACTTATAAAATCTGTTTGAAGTTTTTTGTTTTATCCCGATCTTATTTTTTACACTGCTTTTATGAAGAAAATATTGCTATGGAACATCTGTCTTCACGGGCTCCGGGACACTTGCGAGGAAATTCCAGATTGAGATTGAAACAAGGCAGGTAAGACATCCCTTTTATGCGTTATCTTGTAATTCACATTTTCTGGTTAATAATAATAAAAAAGGATACTAAAGAATACTTCCCAGGAGGTGAGATACCAACAATTGCAGTACAGTTAGGCGGGATAACTTTGATAGATTTTATTGAGTTTATGTGTCTTTATGAAAGAGAATAATGAGGAAAATTCAGGATTGTGAAAAAATTAATGGCTTGATTGTTAATCTTTGCTTCGGATTAAAGACAAATGAGGAGAAAGATGGATGAATCTTTCTTGCTCACAGTAGAGGATCTGTTTCTCTACCTTTCTGGGAACTTTCAGTATGCTGGATCTTTCAGTTATATTAATAAAATTATTACTGTACAAATAAAGAAGGTGCCACAATCTAATTAAAGCTTTCAATTCAGAACTGATTTAAAATAAACATTAAAAGTTTAAAAGATGAACAATACAAAACTAATATTTTGTTTTATTTGAAATAGCAAACGTGGCTTTAAGTTGTACCATTTTATTCTTGAAAAAGAGAAGGTACAACGTAAAACCACCTTTGCTATTTAACCTAATGGGAAACTGTACACAAGTTCACTTGTACACCGAGGCATTTGAGAAATTACTGGGTTATTTTAAAAGGTAGTTTATTCAACAAATAAAAATGCGAGAAAAGCCTATATTAACTTTGACTGAGAAATGCATTTGTATGTCTTTTTACAGTCAAAATAGCTTCAATAACTCTCACCCAGTAAACAAATTCTTTAGATAAGGTAGACTGAGGTTGTTTTTAAACGAATGTGCATAAGAACTTTTAATTTTATATGCACATCAGGCCCAATGATGTGAGATTGTGGGTACAAAAAGTGAGATTATGTATGAGATTATTAATTTCATGCACAACTAATTATTTAGAAATCAAGTAGTCATCTGATGACACTTTAAGAAAAAAAATTGAAAAAAAGAGGTTCACCAGGCAATTAGATCAGGAATCTTGATATTGAGTCATTGAACGTACATAGAAACAAGAATAGAGAAGCTTTAGAATATTTGGCAATTTGCTGTAGATATCTAAGACAGTTATTTCAATTAGTTTAAAACACACCCTGAATATAGTTTTCTAGCTTGTGCTACTAACTTGTACTAAATTTTATGTAAATGGAGAAACTGAGGCATCAAAGAGTGTGTGCTCTGGCAGTCAATGAGGTGGGTGAAAGCCATGAGAGACCAGATGTGTTGGTGGATGCTAGCAAGTATTTAGTGGATTGTCAAGGTGCCCAGAAATTAACCCAGAAATGACCGTTATAAGAAAATCATAATAAGAAATAGAGAAACTGGTAAACTTGTTGGAAAATCTAACAATTTTTCGCATATTGATGGACTCAGGTTTGCATAAATACTGTTGCTCCTGCTCCTTTGCCCCTCTTCTCTCTCGCAGGCTCAGAGTTGTCTTTTGCTGGGGATCTCAATGCCAATGGTAAACGTACTCGAAACGCATACCTTTTGCTCCTATTATCTACTAATTTGTCCTGTATCTTAATTTTCTAAATTGGAGCTGCGTGCTATGCAGGCAAAGCTGGTGTACACTTTTACACCCAAGTAAAGACAGTGACTCAGCAATGGAAGGAATTCTCCGGTAGTGAAGGAGGATCACCAGGATTAACGTCAAGCTACCCTCAAAGTAATGATGGACTATCTCGGGGACTGCAAGCTTTTGGTCATCAGAGTGGCAATGGTGATTATCAAAGGAGCAATGGAGTATCTCAGGGATTACAACCTATCGATTACCAGAGTGGTGATGGAGCATCTCCGGGGTTACAATCAAGGGATTTCTCAAATGGACGTGGAGTCCATCTGCCTTTACACCCAAAGGATTTCCAGGCTTGTGATGATGAATCTCTGGGAGAACATTCAAGGGATATCCCAGGTGGTAATGATATATCCCCAACAATACCAATATCTGATGGATCTCATTGGACATTGAACTTTTGACTAGATATTATTTATATTTGGAACTAGAAAAATGTGAATATTAGTTTTAGTTTTGTTTGTTAAAGGATTAATTTTAGGTTTCTCCAATATGTTTTCCTTAAATTGATCAGCAGAGCGAATTCGACTTTAAAATCTTGGGCAGTTTTTGGTTTAATCTCTTATGAATCTGATGTGTGAGCTATAAAATATTGGTGCAAGTTGAATTACATTTGGACTCAAATTGTCTAACTTGTCCAAGTCTCAACTTTTAACACAATGTGTAGCATCAATATAAGCAGCAGTTCATAAGCTTACAATGCTTTTTTTCCTTGTGTTTTGGGATAACCCCAGTCATTTCTTAGTTATTTATCATATTACTATAATCTTTCAGTTAAATAAGTGTCTTTAACTGACTTGAAGATTTTTCTTTAAACAATTAGTCCTAATGGCGGAGGTGGTTGGTATAAGGATTGATCGTAGTTGTGATAGTGATGGTGGAGGTGGCGGCAACAACAACAGTGGTGGTGGTGTGACAATGAATATAACTATAATGATGGAGGTGATATATGTGGTGATGACTGACAGTAGTGTTTGATAGAGTTGCTAGTGGTTGTTGTGATTAAAAGAGATGGTTGACGATGTAATGGTGGTGGTTGTAATGGCAGAGGTGATGAGTGGTGGTAGCTGACAATTGTCGATAGAGTGGTGATGAAAATTATATTTCAATAAATATGTGTTAATGATATTAAGACTTCATCGTTAAGACCTATTTATGTCAAATAAATATTAAAATTTTAATATAAGATTCAAATGTCATAAATAGGGCCTAAATCTCTCTAAATTATTAAGGCTTTGCAAGTTTCATATTTGACTATGTCATGTCTCCGTTATCTCCTGAATCATATTTGTCATATGGCTTTTAATTAACACTATTTTCTTCTAAAATTTTGTTTGCAAAATCTCCAAATTAAAATTTTACAATTGCGAAATGGCTTTGGCTTTCACTTGTTCAACTGCAATTCATGGCTCTCGTTCTTCATCTTCTTATTATCATCCCAAAGGTACCCATTACCTTTTTCTCTCAAAGTTCCAATTTTTACACTTAATTTATCTGTTCTTTTTTTTTTCCCCTTCTCATTGCGTGATTTATTATCTAAAATTATGAGTTTTATGGTGGAAGAAACAAAATTTAGGTCTTAAAAAAGGGTTAAAATTGAAAGATACCCGACAACAGTGTGACAACTGACGTGGCTGATCTTCCAAACTCGATATCTTCCAAAAAGGCAAAATTATTTACTACCCATAATATAATGTAGTGAGAGAAAGTATTATTCTTAAATCTTAACTCATCACTGACGACGATCTTCATCATCAATTGGATAATCTCTAAAACACTTTCTGCCATCGATAAAGACTTAGAAATTACACTAGAATTTCGTATATACCGAAATATTTAGAACGGCAAGTCTTGAGGAACAATGATGCAGTTTTCAGTTCATAGAGGTGAGGTTTCCCCCAATTTATAGCATACCCTTTTTATTATTCTTCATATAAATCTTTTCTGCGAATTGATGATGATCAATAAATCTTGTAATGGTGCCGTTTGTTGCAGTGAGGAAAGTGAGGTCTTTGACTCCTGGGGTTTTCGCTCTCGCTAATCATCACATCTCAGTTGCTGCTGAATCCTCATGGAAGCATCGGACTTCCCTAGTCAGTATTCAACATTTTTTCCCCATCAATTAGTCTTGATTTTATTTCCATTAATGATGCTTTCTTTCTTATACTTTCTGTTTAGAGAATATCTTTGTTCAATCAAAGAGTCAGTTTGTAGTCTCTCCTAAGTTTTTCTAATGAAGCAATGTTTTAATTTGGGCTAAAAATTTTCTTGATCTTTTTTTATCAGAGAGTTCCAAATTTAGTTGGTGGCAGCTTTGTAGATTCGCAATCATCAGAATTCATTGATGTTATTAACCCAGTAAGTTGGTCGCTTTAAAGTTGCAATCCTTACATGAAATGCTAATACTTTGGGTGCATGGTGTTTCTTGATTCCAGTTGGGGCAAGTTTATAATTTCTTTGATTTTTGATCATAGGCAACCCAAGAGGTGGTTTCTCAGATACCTTTAACCACAGATGAGGAGTTCAAATCTGCGGTTTCTGCTGCGAAGGAGGCCTTCCCGTCATGGAGGAACACGCCCATAACCACAAGACAACGGGTCATGCTCAAATTCCAAGAGCTTATTAGGAAGAACATGGTTTGGTTTTGTCGAATTCCTTTTCTTTCTGCTGTTCTTTGCTTGTGATCTCTGTTCACTTCATTTATCCTATGTCTGTTATAGGATAAGCTTGCTTTGAATGTGACTACCGAACAGGGAAAAACACTGAAAGATGCACAAGGCGATGTGTTCCGCGGTCTAGGTTGGTTCTTCACTCACTTAGGCATAGGGAAACATTTTCTGTTTGATGACTGTGAACTTGAATTTCTGTCTTCTGTTTTTTGAAGAGGTGGTGGAGCATGCATGTGGAATGGCAACTTTGCAGATGGGTGAGTATGTGTCTAATGTATCAAATGGAATTGATACCTATAGCATAAGGGAACCTCTGGGTGTTTGTGCCGGGATTTGTCCGTTCAACTTCCCTGCAATGATTCCCTTATGGGTAAGCATGTTTCTATTTTTTTTCTCGTTTCGTAGTTTCCATACATTTTAAGTGCATTTCTCAAATCTTTTTACAGTTTCATCTCTGTTCGAACTTGGTTGTCTTATCCTTGTCTTCTACCTAGCTTGAGCAATTATATGATCAAGAAAGCTTTTGTAGTGTGATTAGTATGAAGCTATTGTTAGTCATCAGATGGCCGGATTTATGGGCTGTTTTGTATCAACTACCTTTTTATATATGTTTTTCCCTTTCTGCAGGCAATCTTAATGTTTTGTTTTTGGTGGGGACATGGGAAGGGGGTTAAGCTTAAGTTTCAGAAAATAGGCTGCATCTTTATATAGTTTTATGTGAATTTGGTGCAGATGTTTCCTGTTGCAGTTACTTGTGGTAACACCTTCGTTCTTAAGCCTTCAGAGAAGGACCCAGGTAGCTGTTTCCATATTTTTCAATCGTTGTAGCATAAGATGTTGCAACATTTAGGGGCAGAGATACATGTACCAGTTGTGTAAAGCAAAGTGATTATAACTTAAAAAAGAGCATCATTTATGCTGTCTTCTGAATTTGACTGATTTTTGTTTCATCATTTGGTTTCAGGGGCTTCCATGATGTTGGCGGAGTTGGCAATGGAGGCTGGTTTGCCTGATGGTGTTCTAAATATTGTTCATGGAACCCATGTATGTCTTTTCATATAGTTTCTGGCGATATGTTTTTCTGCCCCTTTATTTTAGTGCCCCTTTACTTTAGTCCAATAAATGTATGGATTTTATCTGCCCTTCTTATTCTATATTTTAAGAAGCACCATAGGATTGAGTAAAACTATGTAGTGAATCTCCATTTTATCCCACTACATAAAATCTATATTGTTGCTTCCCTGGAAGGCGTTTCTTGGCCGCATCTCATTCCATCCATACCCTTTTAAGAACATGGCTTATTGGAACTAGTAGTGTGTGTGTATATATATACACACATATCTGAGTGGTGTATCTATGAATAATGATAATACATCTGTCTTGCAGGACGTTGTTAATGCTATATGTGATGATGATGATATCAGAGCCATATCATTTGTTGGCTCAAATCCAGTGAGTGCTGCATTGATTTCTTGACACTTTCAAGCCACATTTTTTAAGTACTTTATGCGTAGTTATATATAGAGGACATTAAGTAGTACAGTGTTCTCAAGACCATAAAATATCTGAATTCGCAAGTTTTTATCTTCCAACTTCTGTAGCTTGGTTTGGTTATGTTGTCTAGTGATGGAGCAATAACTGGTTTGTTATAATTATCTCTGGTTGTTTCGTTTCTTCTTTTTGTTTTTGCATTTTTCTTTTGTGGGGGTGGGGGGGATTTTGGTTGAGCATTACTTGTCTAATTTACACTTTTTTGTGGTTATTATCTGCTGCTACTTATGTTTTCTGGTTTTTGAAGTTTTAGTTAAATCTCTACCCAGAAAGGTGTTGTTACAATTGTGAATGTTGATGGACCTCGCAAGTGAAATTTGTTAGTGATTTAGTATGCATTTGGCCATAGATTTCAAATATTTTTCACTTCATTTGGAATTTATGGAGTTGGAGTTGAAGATGGAGTTGTGTTTGGCTATACACGAATTTGGAATTAATGTTCATGCTTGAATATATTTAAATACAACTTCAAAATTGAAAAGTGAGTTGGAAAACAACTTAAAATTTGAAATACAACTTCAAGTTGAATTTGGAATTTTCAATGCCAAATACTTATTTTTAAATAAAGTGAAAAATTATTCCGGAAACAAGTGAATAATTTTTATGACCAAACGGGTCCTTATAATTTTAATTGCAGATAACCATCTCTTCATTTAAGATAGTCTAGCATGAAAGCATTGAAAAGCTTGCCTTGAACTTAAATGTGTTACAGATAATTGGGGGGCATTTCTAGAGAACCTCATTTTTGTGTAGGTACTTTACTTTTGAATACCACCTGTATACCGTGAATTTTCCCAGCAATCTAATGAAATTGTTATCTTATCAAAAAAAAAAAAAAAACTTGGTTCTCCATATTTTGTCAATAAAGATTCACTTAATGGAATTTTACTTTTTCCTTTGCTCTAAATATTTTGGTAGTCATCTCAATCTTAGTTTTTATGCTTTATATTCTAGTGGTCAAGTCTCTCTCATTTGTCTTCGCCTCATTTAACTTTCACTCTTGTGCCATCAATAAGGTTTTGACACATCACAGAGGCAGGGTGGATGTTGAATCATATGATCAAGTTTAATACATCAATAAATAAACTGTTGGTTTCTTTTTCAAATGAAATCGGTTGTCAATAGATTTCTAATCTATTTTGAATCATCTTGTTCACCGTGTGGTATATTGAACATTCCTTGTTTTACTATTACCCCTCAGGCTGGTATGCATATATATGCGAGAGCATCAGCTAAAGGAAAACGTGTTCAGGTTAGTGCGATAGTGCCAATTCTCCTCTTACCTGTATTTGCCAATGTGGCAAACATGTTTAACATCATTGTTAGTATTGAGGTTAAATACATGGCTAACCAACTGAAAATGCCTTCAGTCCAATATGGGAGCCAAAAACCATGGTGTCGTCATGCCTGATGCAAACATAGATTCCACGATAAATGCTTTAGTGGCGGCTGGTTTTGGTGCAGCAGGACAAAGATGCATGGCATTGAGCACAGTTGTTTTTGTTGGGGACTCAAAACCTTGGTAGCACATTTCACCTTACTTACTATTACTCCACTTTACTCATATCTTTTAGTTTACTATTGACACCTTTGATGCCTGACACAACATTAATCTGGCAGGGAAGAAAAACTGTTGGAACGTGCAAAAACCCTGAAGGTCAGTGCTGGAACAGAACCTGATGCAGACCTTGGTCCAGTAATCAGCAAGCAGGTGGGTAATGATTCAATGTTTGCACAAACAAGTTACTCAATGACTGCTGTTTTCAAATTTCCATGTTTATGATTCTGGACCGACCTTTTTCTGCATTAACCCTCTTTGATACCACAGGCTAAAGAACGAGTATGCAGATTGGTTCAAAGCGGAGTTGATAGTGGAGCCAAATTGCTGCTTGATGGAAGAAATATTGTGGTATCTAGTATATCTGCTCATCTTCTAATTTTTGTTTCTGATAGGACTCAAATTTCCAATGAGATGTTCTTTTTCATATAGATGCGAGCAAAGGGGTGAGTTGATCAATGATAAAGATGTCTAGGAAATGATGACACAAAACTTAGAAGATGACTTAAAAAATATTTAAAGTAAGAGGAATGAATATCTGAAACACAATAAATTAGATGTTTGTCATAGACTCGAATCCGCTTAATTTCAGTTATTAGTTCAAAAGGTTTCTGGAGTTTGACATTGAGATAGTCATCATAATTCTAGAAGAAGAGGAGCTTTTCTTTCCTACGCGAATGACATGTTTCTCGAGGAGTTACATGACGGCCGTGTGATGCTATTTCAGTGCCTTATATTCTGTTTGGCAGAATTGATCTTATTTCCATACCCTACTTTGGATTTACTTGCATAAGACGCGATTGAGTCATAAATATGTCCAAATTCATAAGAAAAAGCAAGGAGGAGGGCATTATACTGTTTCAAGAGATGATCAACATGGAAAAGTAGATATGGTAGATAGATTTGGGATTACACTACATTTAAGCTAAATATTTAGTACAATCCGTTTTTCCCTATATAACTATTGGGAAATGAAATACTACTTATTTAGAAAAAAAAAAGAAAGGGTTATTCATCAGAGAAGAAAAGAAGAGAAAAAAGGATTTACTGGAAACCATATTGACCCACCTACAAAGTCACTCTGTAACAAGTTCCAATCAGAACGTGGTTGTCAAAACCAACAAGGAATAAATAGCATGATCATTTTTTTTCTTAGGTTGGGGGCTGGGGGACTAATTGCATTATCTCTTACATCAAATAGTAGCTACTTATATTAAAGCATAATCTCTTGCATTGAGTAGCGGTTTCTGTTTTTCATCATAAAATGAGCTGGTAAGTTTAACTTGTTTCACCCTGATGTCCAATAGGTCGCAGGATATGAAAAGGGCAATTTTGTTGGTCCCACAATCTTGTCTGATGTCACTCCTGATATGGAATGTTACAAGGTAGCCGTCCTACATTCTCCAACCGCCGTCTTAAATGTCAGATTATGGCATATTAACTACACATAATATGTGCTTTTCTACAGGAGGAGATCTTTGGTCCAGTTCTTATTTGCATGCAGGTTAGTTGTTAACCGTTCCACCATGTAGCCTCACCTATACCTATCAAGTGATATAGTAAGCCTGGATTGTCATTTTGATTCTCACAGGCCAACAGCTTGGACGAGGCCATTAACATTGTTAACAAGAATAAGTAATTCCTGTACCCTGTTGTTTTTTCTTTCCCTCCCCACCCTCACACTCATTTTTCTTTGAAGTGCGTTAATGTCCTATACTAATGCCGTCCTGCTTTTGCAGGTATGGTAATGGTGCTGCTATCTTTACTACATCCGGTGTAGCAGCGAGGAAGTTCCAAACAGAGATCGAGGCAGGCCAGGTATGAAATGTTGCTGCATGAACTTGGTACCGCTTGGATAAATAAAACAATGGTGCTAAATCCTCACTAAAAAATCATGACTTCATGGATGATATTCATTATGTGATATTTTGGAAATGCGTCAGTTTTTTCTTGTTAAGATCTATAAATAGTTTTATGGCCTCTTAATAGAAGTGTTTGTTTTGTTGTTAGAAAAATAAATAGCTAAGAATAGAGAATCGTGTCCAACTGTTTCTGCCTATCAGCTTCTCGTATGTATCATTTGTCATCCCATTTCAACGGTTGCCTAATACCATAAAACAATACATCTGTTTTATAGTTTTGGAGTTCCTGTTTTCTGATAAAATTCTTGCTTCTTGTTACTGCTTCTTCTACAAGGTTGGCATCAACGTTCCTATTCCAGTTCCGTTGCCATTCTTCTCCTTTACCGGATCCAAGGCTTCCTTCGCTGGTGACCTCAATTTCTACGGTAAGGACTAAGGAGCAAAGATACTCATTCTAGTGAGAATTTAGGGAATGGTACTCGGTTTTCATTTTTAGTATCTGGGATTTACTGTAGGCAAGGCTGGAGTTCAGTTTTACACGCAGATCAAGACAGTAACACAGCAATGGAAGGATTTGTCGGGTCGCTCTGGTGTCTCTCTAGCAATGCCAACTTCTCAGAAATCATCATAAAAAATGTATTGATGAACTTCAGAATACCCTCATAAGAGTGCAATAAAAGAACATTTTCACAAGTTGCACGTTTCGATCTGGTCCCCTGGTGTCACAAGGAAAATGGCTAAGTTTGCTATTCAAAATTTTGGTCAAACTTATTCTCTGTGTGTGTGTGTGTGTGTATTGGGGGTGGTTTTTTTTTTTTTTCTTTTCTTTTCATGCATTGAANTTTTTTTTTTTTTCTTTTCTTTTCATGCATTGAAAACATAGGCATAGGACATAGTTAATTTGTTAGGAAGTGACAAATTCAAAATTTGCATCTTACTTTTTCAAGAAAAAGTAAAAAGTGTCCATAATACTCCCATAACTCGCCTGAATTGTCTAAAACATTCCCATTACTTTTTGTTCCTTCTCCGACGAACGACCACCAATACGAGCTTTCTTAACCCTACTGCCTCTCTTGCTATATCTCTTCCGATTATTTTTTAGATTTGATTTGAAGAAAACAACCCCAATCGACCCTCTGTAATCTGAATCAATAACTCCAACTCAAATATCAACTAAATCAGATCGTGGAGCTGTCAACAAATAAAGAGAAAGAATATCCAGAGAGTGCCATGGAGGAAAAATTTTATCCTGTGCTTGTGTCTTATGTCTGTGCTTGATTTTACCGCTGGTTTCGGTACTGCTACACTATTTTGGATAGATGATAAAGTAACACAATTAAATTCTTCCATTCAATGTAATGATCTTTTAACAAAAATTTCTTCATTTAGACAATTGACAATATGAATATTTGGGCATATTGAATAATTTTATTCACCAGATATTAATAGGATTTTTGTCAATTAAGTAGCATGTGCAAGAATAATAGCATAATTAAAAAAAAAATCACAACAATTGCATTAGAAGAGCATGAATTTGAAATCAACCCACCGTTATAAAGAAGCAAATAGACTTGCCGATAAATTAGTTGTTCTGAGCCACAATTTTAATATGGTCTATGTCTTTTCAACTGATTTGCTAATCTTTCCAACCAAGTCAAAAGCCTTATAAACATAGATAGTTGAAAAACTTACCCTCATTCACGATCACTATCATTGATAGTGACAGTGAATATTGTTTCTATGTCACCAGGTTAAGATGACATATGAAATAGATAATCGTTTATACCATAAGGTTGAGTTGACCTATTGATACAGGGCTTTGCTACGGTAATTTGGAAATACACACTACATTGAAGACGGTAAAATTTTACGCTATACTAAATTATAAATATGCCTTAAATTAAACCAAAATCAAAAAAGACTAAGAAGCTCCAGCATTAGCAAGAGTCTTTCGAAGCTTTGCCAATTGCCTCTTCCCCTTGAGATGTGAAATCATGTCAATCTCACTAGAGCACCTCAAGTTACAGAAAGCACACCATAGCTTAGACTCAGCCATGTGTCTTTTCCCGCGAAGATGCAATAGTAGTGTCAGCTCAGAGGAGACCGTCACATTACATATTTCACATGTCCAACTTGTCTGGAATACCTGTAGAGAAGAAGTATCTGGGAGTTTTGCAATTGCTGGAATGGCTGGTTTACTAATAACCTGTATAGCAGCTGAACTTGCTTCCTTCTCAATCTGAAGTACATTTTCAGCTATACTCCCAACCTGCAATACCACAAGAGCATGACTTATGAACATAGGATTTTAAAATTAATGTGAAAAATAGAGGATTCACCTGAATGAAACACAGGATTGATTATTTACCAAACACAGGATTCAGCTGAATGAACCAGCAACAATACAAGTAAGAAACATATATATAACCTGGATTGATTCAGCTGCATCGCATTTTGTTGTGCATTCCATCTCTCCCAAAATCAGGCCGCCCTCGTTGCATTCAGGCTGCATATGGATAATTAATTATATCATGGGCCTTAAAAATTTTAATTCTATCAAGCAGTCTAAACAATAATTACGGGTAATTATTCATCAAAAAACAGGATTAATAGCCTAGAAAATAAGACAGATATAATGACAATGTTAAAAAAGAAAAAAGAAGCTGTGTTAAGTGCATAAATTTAAATTCCTACAACAACAGATGACTTACCTTGCTTGCAATCAGTTTAGCCAGAGGTACAGATCCATTCTCTTCAAGATAACTCTCAGCCACAGCCAAAAAGGTGTCTTTCTTCATAGATGAAACCTTGTTTAGTTTTATAAACCATTCAGAACAAGTGACATAAAACTGAGTGACAGCACAGGGCAGTTTAAACTGCAAATGTGGATGAATAAGATTTTGGTACAAGTAAAACGCCCCATTTAACTGAGGTATCACCAACCAACAGATGAAAATTAATCTTAAATATGACCACAGAGGTACCCTGCAACGGTGAAGTAAATGAAGACAATTAAAATGAGTGCAGGGTAATTATAAAAGGAGTATGCATTAATAAATTGATACACTCCAATTGTACTCACATTCACAATTACTACGCTGTGTAGTTACAAAACAGACTTGTAAATGTTTTCATGTATCCACGGGACATTGATAAACACTTTTAAATTCTATTAATGAATTTAAATCATTTTAGAATGTTAATTTTTCTTCTTTTATTTAGTTACAATTTCAACTTAATATGACTAGGTACTTTCAGGTGACATAATATTGTAAATATAGCCAGGTGCCCCAACTTACCATTCAGGAAGTAACTCGAAAACATGCTCCAACAGATAGATAAAAGAAAAGATTATCCAATACGACACAACTTTCCTCATATCATATATTGAACCTGTTTCAATGGCTCTGATAGACACATATCTGCAATAGAACCCCCCCCAAAAAAAAATTAAAAATTAAAATTAACAAAAAGAGCACATATATATAACTTTGCCTTTAATTTTTTTTGTGGGGGGTGTCATGTACAAATTAGTGCATATATATCGAGCATAAAAGGCCCAAAAAGAAAGAAAAAAAAAAAACAATTTGGGGTAATGAGGAGTTGCCAGTCTTACATAGGGTATCCCAAAGCAACCACAGGCCTGCAAGAACAAAATATAATAAGTAAAGAGNCACCCAACATATTTCAACTTGGTAGCAGATTATCTTATCTTATTTCTAAAACTACTAATTTCTTATAACTATGTTTTAGGTGATCAGATATTATAAAAGTTATTATATCCAATTCTATAAGTTTATTTATGCTTAAATTCAATTATTGAACCAATAACAATAAGGATTGGAGAAAAAAGTATAAATTACCAAGCAAGTAAACTAATGCACTGAAGAGTAATACTGAGAAAATCCATTTGAGAGAAGAAAAAAAAACTTTCTTTCTTTTTCCTTTAGTTTCTTTTGTGGAGTTTATTGAAATTATGTGATCCGATTTTTATATGATTTTTGAAGATGAAAAAAAAGACGAAAGGTCTGAAAATAGGACAGGATTTTTTTATTTTTTTTTTTTAATAATGGAATTATTGTTTACTAATTAATGGGAAATGGAAGGCCAAGGTGATCATTTTGGGAATCTAAAAATTAATCCATCCTATGTTCCCATTTAATCTTCTACTCCTAGAAAAATAAAAATAATTTTCCTCCTGGGCCCTGAGGTTTCTGGGAACTAAGTTGTGTTTTGTATGGTGGCTATTTTATATATAAAAAATGGTCCATACGAATTTATGATTCTTCGTAGAATTTGATATTTTATGTATATTTTTTTTAAAATTAGTGTAATATTATATAATGGCACTCATGGTACAAGAAGGTTAGATGATGCATTTGGTTCTCACTTAATGCATTTTTTTCTTTCTTTTTTTTTTTAGTGGTGCACCCATGTTGTAGGAATCCTAAATTTGCCTATGGTCTTGTAAGCCATAGCTTGTGGATTATGAATATCTTAAGGAATAATGTTCTGAAACTGAACTTATACCTTGTATGATATAACTCGTATCTTGCGATTTTTTAGTTTTTTTGTCTTTTAAGTCACAACTTGTGTTTTTTGCAAAATTTTTTGTCTTCCAAATTTGTTTTTATTGTTTCGATGTTGGTGATATTTTTGTCCATTTTTTTATTACTTAAAGTGTTGAATAAAAAAAATTAAATATAACCAATGTGAAAGAAAAAAATTAAAGGAAAAATTACCTGGGATAGCAAACATATGTTATGTATTTACCATTAATAGAAAAAGCTTGAAAAATTACATTTTATAGAAATTAATTGCAAGTTGTAACACTTCTCTCCACCTAACCCTAATCTCTCTCGCCTCCCTCCTCTTTCTCCAGCTCTCTCTCTCGCGCCTCCTTCCTCTTTCTCTCTCTCACTTGCTCGCTTCCCTCCTCTTTCTCCCCCCTCTCTCTCTCGCTGGAATAATAGTACTCCGTCCGTTCTTTTACTTGTCCACTTTAAATTTTACACGACTTTTAATAAATAATTACTTTCTCCATTTCAAAATAAATGATATTTCTAGTTTGGGCACATTTTTTAAGAAAACTACTACTAATTTCTAAAATATTTTGAAACAAAATGAAAATTTAAAAACACCATTTATTTTGAAATGATGGAAATACTAATATGAGTATTTTTGCACAATATCCATATCAATTGATTTATAATTTTTAGATCTTGAAAAATGATTTAGAAAATAAATAATCAAAAATAAATGTTAGGCTCTTTCTTTCACGGCTAACCCCATTTTCAACATGTTAAAACTTTCTATTTCATTGATTTTCAAGTCTATGGAAAAAAATAATTTTTTTTCTTAATAAATTTAAAGTGATAAATAAAAATAAAAAAAGTATTTTTAAAATAAACAAGTGAAAATCGATGAAAAGAGTATTTGACATAAAAAATTTGTTGCGGTTGACCTGAATAATGTTGTGCCAACTACAAAGAAATTTCTTCTTTCATATAAAAAAAATTATATTGTGCCCCTTTTTTTAAACAATATGTGTGTGTATTTGCAGGCAAATTGTAGAGTAGCTTCCATCTCCCGCACCTATATATTAGTGTTTTATGCACATGATGATCGCTATCATCTTCCATCACGTATGTATGTATGTACATGTCATTCCATAACAATATATAATAAAATAACACTTGAGAGAAAAGTAAAATGATTAAAAATAAGATAAGACTGTATAAGAAAAGTTAAGGACTGCATCAATATTATAACACACACCATATATTGCATTTGGGGTAGACTGCTTCTTGGTCTTGTCATCATTAAACAAAGACTAAATCTCTGCTAATTCTTTTTATTATTTAATTAGTTGGTGTTATAATTAAGCTTAAAACGACTAAACCTCAATAAGTTTTCTCGTTAAACTTCCGTGGAGAAGTAATGAAATCTCACTTTTTTTAAAAGAAAATGGAACACACGTCACATGCACCACAAGTGGAATTAGGGGCCAGCAACAATTAGCAGAACATGAAATTAAATAAAGAATTTTTTTAGAGAATTTAAGAATTGATATAGAAAAATAAAAAGAAATATTTTTTATTTTATTTACGTAATATAATTTTTCATTGCATCCCGAGGGGCCAGGGGGCAAATGCC
>JACEIK010009435.1:40645-51718 GCA_018107945.1 Datura stramonium
GTTATCATTTATCAATTATGCATGCCCTATGGCTCAAAATTAATATTTCATTCTTACTCTTATAGTTTTTATACTAACATATTTCTTATAAATTTTTCCTAATTTATGATTATGGAACATAATAAGAAATGGATGCAACTAGTTCTAGATCGACTTGATAATGTTTACATACTTAGGGTGGAGAATTTTTTGAATTATGCTTTTATAAAATTGAGAGGAACACTAGAAATATGTTGTCCATGCGTCAAATGTTGTAATGCATCTTCAAGAACTAATGAGATGGTTAGGTCACATTTATTAGTATATGGAATAATCAAGACTTATACTTTTCGGTATCATCGTGGGGAGATGATAGGTGAGCCACAACAAACTCTGAATTGTATATGATAATAACATTTAAAAGGATGATGATGAGGATGAAATACATGATATTTTACGGATTTATACCCTGCTTTCAATGGAGACAATATGAGCAGTGATGGTGATGATTTGGTTGAGAAGGAACCAAATCCGGAAGTAAAACGATTCTACAATCTCTTAAATGATTTTGAGCAACCATTATATGAAGGTTCAAAAGCTTCTAAACTTTTGTAATTTGGTTAAATTGCTTCATAAAAATAGTATTGGTTGGTAGAGTAATGTGTCATTTACAATGTTGTTGAGGATGCTGAAGCAAGATTTATTGCCTGATGGAACAAACTTGCCAGATTCATTTTATGAGGAAAAGAAGATAATTCGGTATCTTGGGCTTTCTTAAAAAAGATAGATGTGTGTAAGAATAATTTCATGTTATATTGGAAGGATGATAAGTTTCTTGAATATTGCAAAGTTTGTGGGCCATCTAGATGGAAAGAGGAAAAACATAACAGAGAAACGAAAGCTAAACGTGGTAAAAAGATACCATGCAAGATTTTACGTTATTTTCCTATAATGCTAAGACTTCAAAGATTTTTTATGTCTTAAAAAAAACTTCTTTGATGAGATGGCATCATGATGGAAGAGTTGATGGAATAGTGAGGCACCCTACTGATTAAGTAGAATGGAAGACACTTGATGAACTTCACCCATCTTTTGCTACTGAGCCTCGTAATGTTCGACTTGGACTTGCTAGTGATGGTTTTCAACCATTTAAAAGATCAAAAACTCCAAATAGAATTTCACCTATTGTACTTATTTCTTATAATTTACCACCTTAGTTATGCATGAAGCAAGAAAATTTTATTTTATCGATGCTTATTTTTGGTCCTGAATGTCCCGTCTATGCAATTGATGTTTATCTCCAGCCTTTGATAGAGGAAATAAAGAAGAATTATGAGAAGTTGGAGTGGAGACCATTGATGCGTCAACTAGACAGTTTTATGTTACATGCAGCTTTGTTGTGGACCATTAGCGACTTTTCAGCATATGCAAATTTTTCTAGTTGGAGTACCAAGGGAAAAATGGCTTGCCCATGTTGCAATAAAGAAACTCTTTCAATTAGGTTGGAAAATGGTAAAAAGAACAGTGTTACATGTGCCATAGACGCTTTCTTACTATTAATCAAAAATGGCGGAATGATAAAGATTTCTTTGATGGCACTAAGGAGTGGGATTACCACCAAAAATGCTATCCCGTAATGACATACTTGATCAAGTGTCTGATTTAGATGGGTCAACACTATCAAAGCATCCAAATAATAAAAATTAAGATATCACATGAGAGTAGCGGTGATAATAGAATAAGAAGAGTATTTTCTTTGATCTTCCATATTGGAAAACTCTATTGTTGTGGCATAATTTAGATGTGATGCATATTGAGAAAAACATTTGCGATAATATTTTGGGGACAATCTTAAATATCAAAGGAAAAACCAAAGATACCATGTATTCTCGGATGGATTTGCAAGCAATGGACATCAAGAAAGAATTGCATCCGATAAAGAGTGGGGATGAATATGAGTTACCAACTACATGTTACACATTATCTCCTAAAGAGAAGCATGAATTTTTTAATTTCTTAAAGAATTTAAAAGTCCCACACGGATTTTCAACAAATATTTCTCAGTGTGTCACCCTTAAAGATCGCAAACTTTCAAGCTTGAAAAGTCATGATTGTCATGTTATTCTACAACATTTACTCCCACTTGCGATACATGGTATGATCTGTAAATCCGTGCTTCAACCACTTATTGAGTTGCCTATATTTCTCAACATGCTTGGAGAAAAATGTTTAAGAGTATATGTTCTAGAGCAAACAGAGGCCCAAATTCCTATAACACTGTGCAAGTTAGAAAAGGTCTTCGTTCCTGCATTTTTTGATATCATGGTCCATTTTCCAATTCAATTAGCTAATGAAGCTAAGATTGTTTGTTCTATTCAATATCGATGGATGTATCCTGTGGAGCGATGACTATACTTTCTGAAGTATTTTATTTGCAGTAGGGCTTGCCCAGAAGGCTCTATTGTAGAGGGATATTTAGCAACAGAATGTATGACCTCATGTTCAAGGTATTTGCATACAATGGAAACAAAAATTAATTCCAATGAGTGAATTATGATGGTGGTTTTGTTGACTTTGACGGAGGTTTAACAATTTTTTCTCAACCTTGAAAAACATTAAGGGGTGGCACACTGGGCATTCTTGATTCATATAAATTTGACCAGGCACATTTTAAAATATTTTGAAGAAGTGTGATGAAATTTAACCATTTCTCGAATAAGTAATGACTCATTCAAATAATTTACTTTTACCTTTTTCATATTTCTTTACATAAAATGACATGTTATACTTCAAATTATTTTCATAGAATTTTCACAAATTTCAGTCAATACCTCTAAAATATATTCAGATATCGAATTGAATAGACAATTAGTTAGTTGGTTAAAAATAAAGGTGAGTAGTTAAGAATTTTATATTAAAACCAATTTGTGAATAGTATTTGCTAAACTATGTAATTGATTTTGCTAGATTGCAGATTTGCAGAAACACGATGATAGTAAGAAAACAAAAGATTTGCTCTCATTGTCATATGGTCCTCTACCATATGTGAGATTCTTCAAAGGCTATGTTACTAATGGATATAGGTTTCACGTGTAATATCATGATAATGGTTTAAGAACTCAAAATTGTGGGGTGGTTGTAGTTGGTGAGACTTATGAAGAGAATAAAAATATTGATTATTATGGAGAGTTAAACTGAGATTCTTGAATTACAATTTACTGGTGGAAGAAGATTGATGTTGTTTTGATGTATGTGATTTGATGTTTATTACCAAGAAAGGAGAATTAAGTAGATGTCTATGGCTTCATAAATGTTAATCGGCAATGATTTTTGAAAATAATTGAGCCTTTTGTATTATCCAACCAAGCATCACAAGTGTTTTATGCTGATGATCTTGAAAATAAAGGTCGGCATGTTGTACGGAAGGTTAAACCTCGTGATTCTTTTGATGTTGGGAAAAAAGAGTATGATTAGAGTAGGCTACTGGGAATCTAGAAAGCAGTTGGATGTGAAATAGATGATTGAAGTAATTATCAAGAGGGCAATTAGAATCTCACAAAGAATTTAATGGGATTGATGGAATTTATTGATTTTACAAGTTTCACTCTCTGATTAGCATTGAAGGATATCCTATTTGGTTACTGTGTATTAATGTTTGGTTTCTAAGTTCTCATTTTGTTATTATGGTGCTGAGTGTAAATAATCTTTGATGTTTTTATTTCTATTTTCAAGTATTTTCTTCACAATTCTCTGATTGGTGCCTATAGATGGACTGTTTATCTGAAGTAGCATAATATTTTTTATTTTCTTTTGAAGTTAACATATGTGATTAATTTTTCATATTTCTTTTCTTTAAATTTGTTACTATGTTGTCCAGAACTGGGAGGTAAAGTGAGTACCTCTATGGAATATAATGAACAAGGGCACTCCATGCAACCGAACTAACTTCCGAATGTATAACTTATGATAAATCTCGCTGAGTTGGTAGTTTTGACCGATAGAAAATGGGCTGCCTTAGTCAACCTGTATACAACCACCCAAATAGAGTCATACTATCGGCGTATATGAGGAACCCCTATAATGAAATCTATATTGATTTCCTCCCACTTCCAAGTAGAAATGCCAATGTCCCGAAGCACACCTCCCGGTCTCTGATGCTCAATCTTCACCTGTTGACAATTTGGGCACTTCACCACAAACTCTGCTATGTCCTTCTTCATGCCGTTCCACCAATAGACTTCCCGTAGGTCACGGTACATCTTGGTGGCCCCTGGATGGATAGATTATTTGGAACCATGAGTTTCGTGCAACATCTGCTCCCTCAAGTCACCAGCATCCTGGATACACAAACAACCCTGATATCGATGCACACCATCTTTCTCTCGGGAGAAGACCTCCACCTTCTGATTCCAAACAGCTTCCTTCAACATTACCAAAATAGGATCCTCATCTTTATTAGCCTTAACATTGGTCACAAAAGATGATTTTGATCCATTCTGAACGATGACACCACCATACATCGAGTTAATAAGACAAACTCCTAATTGCGCAAGTCGATACACATCCTTCACTAACTCTTTCCTTACCCTCATCTATATGAAATAGAATCTCCATAGAAATCCTTCTAATAGCTTCCGCCACCACATTGGCCTAGCTCGGATGATAAAGGATACTTATATCATAATCCCTAAGAAGCTCCAACCACCTCCTCTGACGTAGGTTTAGATCCTTTTGGGTGAACACGTACTGTAGGATTTTCTGGTCTGTATACACATCAACATGAACCCCGTATAGATAGTGTCTCCAAATCTTCAAGGCAAATACTATCGCCGCCAACTCGAGGTCATGAGTTGGGTAGTTCTTTTCATGGACCTTCAGTTTCCTGGAAGAGTAGGCTATAACCTTATCGTGTTGCATTTGTACACAACCAAGGCCGATCCTTGAAGATTCACAATATACCACAAACCCATCGGTACCCTCAGGTAGGGTCAACACTGTGGTTGAGGTGAGTCGAGTCTTGAACTCTTGGAAGCTCTTCTCACAAGCCTCTGACCATTGACATTTCATGTTCTTCTGGTTCAACTTATTCAATGGCACTGCAATGGATGAAATCCTTCAATAAACCTCCAGTATAACCAGTTAAACCAAGAAACTCCTAATATCCGAAGGACTAACTGGTCTAGGACAATTCTTCACCACTTCTATATTTTGATAGTCCACCTACACACCCACACTTGATACCACATGACCCAAAAATGCCACTGAATCTAGACAAAACTCACACTTCCTGAACATCGCACACAACTGATGATCCTTAAAGGTCTGTAACACCACCCTCAAATGAGCGACATGCTCCTCCTTGCTCTAAGAGTATATAATGATGTCATCTATGAACACGATCACAAACATATCCAAGTATGTATTGAACACCCTGTTCAACAAATCTATAAAAGTTGCAAGAGCATTCGTTAGTTCGAAAGACTTAACTACAAACTCGTAGTGACCATACCGAGTCTTGAAGGTTGTCTTCGGGATGTCACTCTCTCTAACTCTAAGCTGGTGGTATCCGAATCTGAGGTATATCTTTGAAAAGCACTTAGCACCCTAAAGCTGGTCAAACAAATCATAAATCCTGGGGAGAGGATACCTGTGTCACACCCCACCTTGAGAGGCACGACTGGCACCTAATGATACTGGGATATGGGCTGACCTGGCTGGGAACAGGCACCTCTAGTGCCTACCAATTACTCAAATTCAAGAAAACAAACTGCTATATCTCAGTTGTTAACACAGCCTCGGGTCTACAAGACCACGCAGCACCTGTAAAAGAAAACAACTAACCCAGCCAATAAACATCAATAGGGATCCTATGCAAGCCCACAAGACCACCATGTTGTCTAGTTATAACGGAAAGGGAAATAAGCAACTATACTAGGCCCCACACGGCCAACACATAAAATAGGACATACATGGGTCCAAATTGTCAACAACAACTAACTAACTAAATATTATAGTCTGCAAGCCTCTAAGAATACAAATAGTGGTCGGGACTGGGTCCGGGCCTACCCAAATACTGCGCAACAAAAGACAGGTAATCCTCTCCAACTATAACATTTATATTGAGAGAATAGAATTAATTTCAATACTAAACTCAAACAAATATCGGTAACTTTTGATAATAATATCAATTATAATTCAACTTCGAATAACTAAGACGAAAAGCTATACTATAATGGAAAGGAAAATAAGCAACTATACTAGGCCCCACACGGCAAACACATAAAATATGACATAGATGGGCCTCACACGGCCAAAAACAACTAAATAAATGAATATTATAGTATGCAAGCTTCAAAGAATACAAATAGTGGTCGGGACTTGGCCCCAGCCTACCCAAATACTGCAACAAAAGACAGATAATCCTCTACAACCTGGCAACTTCGAATGAAAGGAGTTGGCCAATGTGCTAACTTGAATATCTCTCAGGAGATCTCACAACCTATCTGTCTACACCTGCAGGCAAGTAATGCAGCGTCCCATAGTTTGGCATCAGTATAATATGTACCAAATATGTAAGGCAGTAAATAAGCTGAATAAAAGCTATTATAGACTGAAAGTTAATAGAAGGAAGGGGCAGAAGAATTAACCTGTAAGATTTCTTATTCATAACTTGCATCTAGTAAAACACTACACATATATGAGCTAAGACCGCACAATTACATATCCACAACAATAACTAGCCGGCAAGAGTACAAACAAGAACTAACCTGGCCTTCATAAGCCTTGAAGGTACAAGCAACATAGAAATAACCTACTAGGGCTCCCAAAAGTCGTGGCAAGTACAATAAACCTATATACCCCTATCTAGTTTCTATGACTCTACTAGTGTTGTAGCCAACTTAACTGGCTTTTGGATCCGCATCTGAGCACGCTGGCTCCTGTAACTGTGTCTGAGTCTGGTGGGCTCCTGTAACTACACCCTGGGCACCAGGATCGACGAGGGCCAGTGATGCTAAAACGACATAAAATAATAGTCCAACCATGGAATGAACTGTAATATGGCCCTTGGGCCTCAACATCGTCCCTTGGGACGGCATATAGTTCCTTGGAGCAACATCATTTGGCCCCGTAGGCATCATCGTATAGCCCTATAGGCAACATCATATAGCCCCTAGGCGATGACACTGTTAGCAACCCTGAAGTTGTGGATGGAAGGCTATCCTAGGTGAGGGTAACCCCTACCGATGTGCTATACTAAAGTCCCAATCTAGCCACTCAAAAGGCGTATATGTCCCTCTGGGCCTAACACGACCGCTGCTCTCCCCTATAATAATCAGTATGACTGGTAGAAGCCACACCCTGTGTACCTGTATCTTGTTAGAAGATCTTGATAGTGATCATAATCTCTAATGGTCTAGACCGAATAAGGCGAGGTCTGGAGTGGCCTAAATGATACTCTAAATGTCATGTATGGTCAACTATATTTCATAAATGACTGTAGGGTCGCACATGACAAATTAGTTAGTTCCTCTGCTTAAAATAACTGTAGGGCTTCTACTGATTGGGCATGCTCCTGAGAAGTCAGCCCCTAAACCCCCACAGGCAGTTTATCATAATCCTTAGCCTGAAGGTAATACTGTTCTAACATGGTTCTAGTCTCTTGGACCTTAACTTGGTCTGTTCAAATTTCCTATGCCTTTGCTGGACGATTCTTAACCTCGTAGTTAAGTCTATCTGGACCTAGTCACTCACGGCAACCTGTTCCTGAGTATATTATGAGAGCAGGCTGGACCGTTTGCCCTGCATTCAACTTCTAATAATATTCCCTCCTTAGATTACCCACGGGTCTATATATCTTGGATAGCTAGGATGATTCCCTTGGTGACCTGTATGACAAGTACTAAGTCGACTGCAACTAATAGTCACTGGAAATAGCCAACTACAAGGCAGGCTATCACTTAGTTCACTATGGAAATCCTGGTGCCCTTGATTCTAGGGTAACATCATCCTATTCAGATTCTGGCCCTGGAGGCATCAAGTTACGCCAACAGTCTCTGGGTAAGCTTTACTGACAACACCGACGACAATTGTAAGTTATATTTCCCGGCTACGCCCAATGCTGTTCAACTTATCAAATCAGTCCTAATAGCTAACCCTAGGCTTCTTAAGGCCCTTGGTATAATTGCAAGACATCAAAACCCTACCAACATATTTGAACAGAATCATAGAAGGCTCATTATAACGCTTCTTGTGTGGGTCACACCCAACATATTCTATCCCGATGGGGATATTATAATTATTCCCAATAAACCACAACATATATAAGCATTATCTACAAGAAACAGCTAATACAACATATGGGATGTTATCTACAATCAAAAGCGTAAGTCGTATCATTATACGAAGAAAATAACTTGCCGAAGGAATTATCCTTAACATACCTCAAATGTTGATTTCTGATTTTAACCGGCAAGGTTTAACTTGCAATCGATAGTCCTTTCCAAATATAACCTTTATACTAAGAGAATAGAATTAATTTCAATACTAAAATCTGCAAATATCGATAACTTTTGATAATAATATCAATTATAATTCAACTTCGAATAACTCGGTCGAAAACCTATAATTTCCCAAGAGTTCAGAAAGGAGAAGTGCTTACCTAATGCCTATAGCCAGGTAGGAATCAATTTGGACAGATTCTGGAAACTTTTACTCAGTGGAGTACTGGTTTGCGGAGTTAAATTTTGAGAAATAACTTCTTAGTAATGCTTCTCGTAGGCCTAGATGTCGTTACCCGAAGTTAATTTTCAATTGGACGGCGTTTGATAATGTAATCGGGTAAAAACTTGATGAGATTTGTGTGCTCCTCTATTCTCAGCCGTGGGTTCCTTTTTGTGAATGATTCAGAAATGAAGGAGGGGGCTCATATATAACTAAGGGCGGTGGCAGGGAGGCTCCCCGTGCTGCTGAAAGCGCCGGCCTCGTGTCGCGCCGCGCCTCGTATTGGGCCTATGTGCCTAGTGCACCGCGCTGGCCAGTGCACTGCTAGCTGGTGCGTCGCGCTAGCCCCTCACGCCCTAGCCTCGCCTGACCCTTCTTTCGAGGCTTATTCCACACGCGTCAAGCTCTTGTTATTCCTCACAATCCATGTGTATGCCTACTAACCATTAACATTTTACAAGGTGAAACAACCTGTTCTTGATGGTAACTTTGGTCAACTGCCGATAATCAATGCACTTCCGAAAGGAACCATCCTTCTTTTGGACAAATAGAACAGGTGCACCCCACGGGGATTTGCTCGATCTGATGAAACCCTTGTATTAGAGATCCTTCAACTACTCCTTCAACTCCTTTAACTAGGCTAGGCGCATTCTGTAAGGAAGAATAGATATAGGCTGCATATCAGGAAGAAGTTAAATACCAAATTCGATCTCCCGCTAGGGAGGAATCCCCTGTAAATCATTTGAAAACAATTCTGGGTATTCACACACTATAAAAACTGACTGGATAGTTGGGGTTTCAGATGTAGCATCCTTAACCCTAACTAGATGGTACTAGCGACCTTTCGAAATCATCTTTCTGGCCTTAAGGTAGGAAATGAAGCGACCTACAGGCACAGCTGAACTACCCTTCCACTCTAGGACTGGATCACCTAAAAATCGAAACTCTACTGCACGGGTTCTATAATTTATGGAGGCATAACATGCATTCATCCAATCAATGCCAAAGATAACATCAAAATCATTAATGGCTAGCTCTACTAAATCTGCTGAGGTGACCCTCTAAAGGACTGTGACGGGGCAATTTATGTATACTTGTCGAGCTATAAAAGAATCACTGACTGGAGTAGAGACTGAGAAGGGTTCTGATAGGATTTCAGGACTGACTCTGAAACTACAAGAAACATATGGCATCACAAAAGATAAACTAGCCCCTGGATCTAACAATGCATATATATCAAAGTGGAATACTCGTAACATATCGGTGACCACATCTGGTGAAGTCTCCTATTCCTGTCGAGATACAAGGGCATAAAACCTGTTTTAGAGCTGGACACCACCTGCACTGGTGGACGCACCCTGCCAGGTTGTGTGTGCTGGTGCTGTTGCTAAATCGGTAGCTTGAGCACGACCTCTACCATCACCTTGTGTAGCCAAGGGACACTGCCAATGCATGTGGCCAGATATACCATACCCAAAACAAATATTTGATGCACTCAAGCACTCTCCCATATGACTCTTCCCATACTTCCCACAGGCCGAAAAGATATGCTCTGTCTGCAAGCTCCTATGGTCCCTCAAACCTGAGGCTCTGATCCTCTAATCATCTCGCGGTCTAGATAGAGCACTAGCTGATGATAGCACTGGAGCTAATCGCCTCTGATGAGACTGCTGGAGATGTCTTCCTCTCGATCTCTACTGCAAGAACCCATAACTGTCCATGCTGGCCCTCTTGGCCTCTCTCTCTCTCAGATGCACCGCCACCATCTGCTAGACATACAGGACCAATCGAGGAAAGTCAATGTCCTGGTGAAGCATAGCGATCCTACAATCCTTGACCGAGTAGTCTGCTACTCCATGCACAAACCGGCTCACCTGAGCTCTTTGATCAGCCACCATCTCTGGGGCATACTTGGAAAAGCGAGTGAACTCCAAGGCATACTCCTGAACTATCAACTTTCCTTGCTTCAGGTTCACAAACTCGGCTTCTTTAATCCCTTATCTCACGAGGGAAGAAGCGATCCAGAAATGTGGCATGAAACTTATCCCAGCTAATGGGGCCTGCTCCAAATATCTTGCTATCCTTCTATTGCTTGAACCTGATGTGTGTTCGGTGGTCTGGATGACTACACGCAAGTGCACGTGATCGAACAAGTAGTAAATGGCTCAAGTAAGCCAAGTATCGATCCCGTAGGGACTGGACTACGGGGCAAATCTACTCAAGTGTCAATTAACTGTAACTCTAAAAATGCAGACAACAATGTAAAGAAAAGCTTTTATATTTTGTTTCCTAAATTTGTACTAAGTCTAAAATGAATATACAGTTTGAGTCTGAACTATGAATGTGAGCATGCTGAGGCTAAAACGAACATGT